>SOYY01000082.1:0-44115 GCA_008369825.1 Triplophysa tibetana
CCCGAAGGGCTAGAAACCTATGTATTTGTAGGTTTTATTATATTAGGGTTCGAGCCCGAAGGGCTAGAAACCTATTGTATTTGTTGGTTTTTATTATTATTTTTCTCCCCTAAAACTGATACTGGAGCCCAAACCGTAAGACCGACAGAGCTGAGACTCGGTCAGATGGTAGTAGTCTTGCTCGCTACTCAGATACTCGGAGCCAGCCAAATTGGCCATAGGTGGCGCTACAGCGAAGAAAAGCGCGTTTTCGCTCGATACTCCTAAACCGTTTGTCGCACAGCCAAATGTTTTACATAAATATCATCACTGGCTAAAACTAAAAAAAACGTATATCTCCGTTTTATTTCCGGTATGCTAATTTTTCCGCTAATTTGCATTTTATGCAAAAACCCAAAACAATGAACTAGTCCCTGGATTTTTGCCGGATCGAAACCAAACCAACGCGGATGAATTCTTCGGAGTGTGAATGGAAATAATTATCAAAAAAAAAGTTGAAATTTCGATACACGGTTGCCAGGGTGCGCCAAAACGTCCTAACAGGAAGTAGCCAATTAAGGGAAAATGCAAATAACTCGTAAACGGTTAAAGATATCTTCATGGGGCTGAAAACACAACTATATATGAATAATCCGAGTTCAAATTATCAAAAACTAGGCGTTCGGCCACTAGGTGGCGCTATAACACGAAAAAAATGTAAGACGCTCATAACAACGCAACCGTTGGTCCGATTAACATGATACTTCTTTTGATGCGTCTTTAAGTCATGCACCACAAATACCTAAAACGATATCTGTGTTTCGCCAAAAAAAATGGCCGCCATCGGCCAATGAAGTTTGAGCGCTAATTAGACCAGGTTAATGGAAGCCGATCGGAACGACGCTCGCTGGGCTCATTCGAGTCATGGTCTTGAAGGTGTGTAAGAAATAAGAACTCACTCGGCCTCCAGGGGGCGCATTAACTTTTTTTAGTGTGTTAATGACTGTTTATCACGTGACGTTTGATACACACACAAAATATTAATATAAACGATAGATCTTCTCAGTCTGAACAACTTTGCCTCTAGAACCACTTCTCTCAATTGAACGGTTCGTGAGTTATCGGTGGTACGATAAAAACCTACTTTTGCGAACTCGTCCTTGGTTTTTCGCCCAATCGGAACCGAAACCACGCAGATTGATTCTCTGGAGTGTGAATTTAAATGGTTTTGAAAAAAAGTTGAAATTTCCTTTCACGGTCTCTTAACAGCGCCAAAATGTAAAATGGGCGGATCCTATTACAATTGAAATGTCCACAACTCAAGAACGGCTTAACATATCATCACGAGGTTTGTAAATCACGTGTAGAACATTGCTCCGAGGTCAAATGCAAAAGAACGCGGTATTTGTACACTAGGTGGCGCCATAACAGTTAAAAATAGCGAAATTTACTTATCTTTTGGAACCAAATCAATTGTGCATCACGTGACATTTGACATTTACGCAAACTATTGATATCGTATGATAGCTCTCCTGATTCCGAACAACTTTGCCTCTTGAACGATCGATGTCGATCGCACGGTTAGTGAGTAATCAGCGATGATGTTGAAAACCTACTTTAGCGAACTAGTCCAAGATTTTTCACCCGATCGGAACCAAACCAACGCAGCTGTCTTCTCTTGAGTGTGATTGCGAATAGTTATTGAAAAAAACGTTGAAATTTCCCTTCACGGTCTCTTAGGGGAGACAAATGTGAAATGGGCGGAGCCTCTGACATTAAAATGTCCATAACTCAAGAACGGCTCAACATATCGTCATGGGGCTTGTAACTACCTTGTAGACCGTCACTCCGAGGTCACCTGCAAAACACCGTGGCGTTTGAACACAAGGTGGCGCTATAACAGTGAAAATGACAACTTTGGCAAAACCCCTCAGTCGTTAACCTATTTGCTGGCTCACGACTTCGTCTGCGATTGATGGATTGTCATTGCAATTTTTTTACCAGGCAAGCCTACCTAAGAGCCATTTGAGCGCTCGAACCCGGAAAAGGCTGCTTGCAGCTTTAATTATTATTATTATTATTATTTTTCTCCCCTAAAACTCATACTACAGCCCAAACCGTAAGACCGACAGAGCTGAGACTCGGTCAGATGGTAGTAGTCTTGCTCGCTACTCAGATACACGGAGCCAGCCATGTCGGACCCTAGGGGGCGCTACAGCGATGCCAAACGCGTTTGTGCTTAAAGCTCCAAAACAGTTTGTCGCACAACTAAGAAAACCATATTATTGTAATCCTTGGCTCAAGACTTAAAAAACGTATATCTCCGATGTAATTTCCAGTATGCAAATTTTTCCGCTAATTTGCATTTTGTGCAAAAAACAAAAATATGAACTAGTCCCTGGATTTTTGCCGGATCGAAACCAAACCAACGCTGATGAATTCTTTGGAGTGTGAATGGAAATATTGATAAAAAAAACGTTGAAATTTCGATACACGGTTGCCAGGGTGCACCAAAACGTCGTAACAGGAAGTAGCCAATTAAGGGAAAATGTAAATAACTCGTAAACGGTTTAAGATATCTTCATGGGGCTGAAAACGCAACTATATATGAATAATCCTGAGTTCAAATTATCAAAAACTAGGCGTTCGGGCACTAGGTGGCGCTATAACACGAAAAAAATGTAAAACGCTCATAACAACGCAACCGTTGGTCCGATTAACATGATACTTCTTTTGATGCGTCTTTAAGTCATGTACCACAAATCACTAAAACGATATCTGTGTTTCGCAAAAAAACAATGGCCGCCATCGGCCAATAAAGTTTGAGCGCTAATTAAACCAGGTTAACGGAAGCCGATCGGAACGACGCTCGCTGGGCTCATTCGACTCATGGTCTTGAAGTTGTGTAAGAAATAAGAACTCACTCGGCCACCAGGGGGCGCATTAACTTATTTTTAGTGTGTTAATGACTGTTTATCACGTGACGTTGGACACACACACAAAAGATTTATATCAAACGATAGATCTTCTCAGTCTGAACAACTTTGCCTCTAGAACCACTTCTCTCAATTGAACGGTTCGTGAGTTATCGGTGGTACGATAAAAACCTACTTTTGCGAACTCGTCCTTGGTTTTTCGCCCAATCGGAACCGAAACCACGCAGATTGATTCTCTGGAGTGTGAATTTAAATGGTTTTTGAAAAAAAGTTGAAATTTCCTTTCACGGTCTCTTAACAGCGCCAAAATGTAAAATGGGCGGATCCTATTACAATTGAAATGTCCACAACTCAAGAACGGCTTAACATATCATCACAAGGTTTGTAAATCACGTGTAGAACATTGTTCCGAGGTCAAATGCAAAAGAACGCGGTATTTGTACACTTGGTGGCGCCATAACAGTTAAAAATAGCGAAATTTACTTATCTTTTGGAACCAAATCAATTGTGCATCACGTGACATTTGACATTTACGCAAACTATTGATATCGTTTGATAGCTCTCCTGATTCCGAACAACTTTGCCTCTTGAACGATCGATGTCGATCGCACGGTTAGTGAGTAATCAGCGATGATGTTGAAAACCTACTTTAGCGAACTAGTCCAAGATTTTTCACCCGATCGGAACCAAACCAACGCAGCTGTCTTCTCTTGAGTGTGATTGCGAATAGTTATTGAAAAAACGTTGAAATTTCCCTTCACGGTCTCTTAGGGGAGACAAATGTGAAATGGGCGGAGCCTCTGACATTAAAATGTCCATAACTCAAGAACGGCTCAACATATCGTCATGGGGCTTGTAACTACCTTGTAGACCGTCACTCCGAGGTCACCTGCAAAACACCGTGGCGTTTGAACACAAGGTGGCGCTATCACAGTGAAAATGACAACTTTGGCAAAACCCCTCAGTCGTTAACCTATTTGCTGGCTCACGACTTCGTCTGCAATTGATGGATTGTCATTGCAATTTTTTTACCAGGCAAGCCTACCTAAGAGCCATTTGAGCGCTCGAACCCGGAAAAGGCTGCTTGCAGCTTTAATTAGGGTTCGAGCCCGAAGGGCTAGAAACCTATTGTATTTGTTGGTTTTATTATTATTATTTTTCTCCCCTAAAACTGATACTGGAGCCCAAACCGTAAGACCGACAGAGCTGAGACTCGGTCAGATGGTAGTAGTCTTGCTCGCTACTCAGATACTCGGAGCCAGCCAAATTGGCCAATAGGTGGCGCTACAGCGAAGAAAAGCGCGTTTTTCGCTCGATACTCCTAAACCGTTTGTCGCACAGCCAAATGTTTTACATAAATATCATCACTGGCTAAAAACTAAAAAAACGTATATCTCCGTTTTAATTTCCGGTATGCTAATTTTTCCGCTAATTTGCATTTTATGCAAAAATCAAAAAATGAACTAGTCCCTGGATTTTTGCCGGATCGAAAGCAAACCAACGCGGATGAATTCTTCGGAGTGTGAATGGAAATAATTATCAAAAAAACGTTGAAATTTCGATACACGGTTGCCAGGGTGCGCCAAAACGTCCTAACAGGAAGTAGCCAATTAAGGGAAAATGCAAATAACTCGTAAACGGTTAAAGATATCTTCATGGGGCTGAAAACACAACTATATATGAATAATCCGAGTTCAAATTATCAAAAACTAGGCGTTCGGGCACTAGGTGGCGCTATAACACGAAAAAAATGTAAGACGCTCATAACAACGCAACCGTTGGTCCGATTAACATGATACTTCTTTTGATGCGTCTTTAAGTCATGCACCACAAATACCTAAAACGATATCTGTGTTTCGCCAAAAAAAATGGCCGCCATCGGCCAATGAAGTTTGAGCGCTAATTAGACCAGGTTAATGGAAGCCGATCGGAACGACGCTCGCTGGGCTCATTCGAGTCATGGTCTTGAAGGTGTGTAAGAAATAAGAACTCACTCGGCCTCCAGGGGGCGCATTAACTTTTTTTTAGTGTGTTAATGACTGTTTATCACGTGACGTTTGATACACACACAAAATATTAATATTAAACGATAGATCTTCTCATTCTGAACAACTTTGCCTCTAGAACCACTTCTCTCAATTGAACGGTTCGTGAGTTATCGGTGGTACGATAAAAACCTACTTTTGCGAACTCGTCCTTGGTTTTTCGCCCAATCGGAACCGAAACCACGCAGATTGATTCTCTGGAGTGTGAATGTAAATGGATATTGAAAAAAAGTTGAAATTTCCTTTCACGGTCTCTTAAGAGCGCCAAAATGTAAAATGGGCGGATCCTATTACAATTGAAATGTCCCCAACTTAAGAACGGCTTAACATATCATCACGAGGTTTGTAAATCACGTGTAGAACATCGTTCCGAGGTCAAATGCAAAAGAACGCGGTATTTGTACACTAGGTGGCGCCATAACAGTTAAAAATAGCGAAATTTACTTATCTTTTTGAACCAAATCAATTGTGCATCACGTGACATTTGACATTTACGCAAACTATTGATATCATATGATAGCTCTCCTGATTCCGAACAACTTTGCCTCTTGAACGATCAATGTCGAACGCACGGTTAGTGAGTAATCAGCGATGATGTTGAAAACCTACTTTAGCGAACTAGTCCAAGATTTTTCACCCGATCGGAACCAAACCAACGCAGCTGTCTTCTCTTGAGTGTGATTGCGAATAGTTATTGAAAAAACGTTGAAATTTCCCTTCACGGTCTCTTAGGGGAGACAAATGTGAAATGGGCGGAGCCTCTGACATTAAAATGTCCATAACTCAAGAACGGCTCAACATATCGTCATGGGGCTTGTAACTACCTTGTAGACCGTCACTCCGAGGTCACCTGCAAAACACCGTGGCGTTTGAACACAAGGTGGCGCTATAACAGTGAAAATGACAACTTTGGCAAAACCCCTCAGTCGTTAACCTATTTGCTGGCTCACGACTTCGTCTGCAATTGATGGATTGTCATTGCAATTTTTTTACCAGGCAAGCCTACCTAAGAGCCATTTGAGCGCTCGAACCCGGAAAAGGCTGCTTGCAGCTTTAATTATTCTTATTATTATTCTTCCCTAAAACTGATCGTGCAGCCCAAACCGTAAGGCCGACAGAGCTGACACTCGGTCAGATGGTAGTAGTCCTTGTCGCTACTCAGATACATGGAGCCAGCCAAATCGACCAATAGGTGGCGCTACAGCGATGCCGCACGCGTTTGCGTACGCAACTCCTAAACCGTTTGTCGCACACCCAAGTGTTTTATATCAGTGTAATCATTGGCTCAAAACTTAAAAAACGTATATCTCCGATTTCATTTCCGTCATTATAGATTTTTCGCTAATTAGCATTTTATGCAAAAAAAAAAAAATGAACTAGTCCCTGGATTTTTGCCCGATCGGAATCAAACCAACGCTGGTGTATTCTATGGAGTGTGAATATGAATAATTATCAAAAAAAAGTTGAATTTTCCATTCACGGCCGTTAGGTGGCGCTAAAACGTCCAAACCGGAAGTGGCAGATTTGGCTAAAACGGCCATAACTCGTGAACTGTTTGAGATATCTTCATGGGGCTTGGAACATATGTGTAGACCCTCAATCCGGGGACACAATAAAAAAGCTGCGGCGTTTGGCAACTAGGTGGCGCTATAATTTGAATGAGCTAGAAAATGGCTATAACTACGCAACCCTTTGCCCGAATGACTATATATTTGGTATGGTGGGTCTTTGTCTCATGCTACATGAATATCTTAAAGTACATTGGCGTATCTCAAAAAACATGGCCGCCATTGGCCAATGAAGTTTGAGCGCTCATTACACCAGGTTAACTGAGGCCGATCAAAACGACACTCGCTGGGCTTATTCGTCTCATGGTCCTTAAGGTCTGTAAGAAATGTGAACTCATTCGGCCACCGGGGGGCGAAATAACGTTTTAGGAGTGGTTAAACAATTGTGTATCACGTGACATTTGACATATACCCAAACTAATGGTATCTAATGATAGTTCTCCTTATTCTGAACAACTTTGCCTCTGGAACAACTTCTGTCGATCGAACGGTTCGTGAGTTATCGCTGATGATGTCAAAAACCTACTTTCGCAAACTAGTCGTTGGTTTTTCGACTTAACGGAACCAAAACAATGCAGATGACTTCTGTGGAAAGTGATTGTAAATAATTATCGAAAAAAAGTAGAAATTTCCTGTTACGGTCACTTAGGGGCGCCAAAATAAAAAAATGGGCGGAGCCTATCACATTAAAATGCCCATAAATCCAGAACGGCTTAACATATCATCATGGGCCTCGGAACATATGTATAGACCATCACTCTGAGGTCACCTACTAAAGAACGTGGCGTTTGGACGCTAGGTGGCGCTATAACAATAAAAATGGCAACATTGATTCGTATTTCATTGCTTAACCAATTGTCTATCACGTGACATTTGTCATTAACACAAACTGATGATATCATATGATAGTTCTCATTCTGAACAACTTTGCCTCTTGATCCATTGATGTCAAACAAATGGTTCGCTAGTTATCGGTGATGATGTTAAAGACGTACTTTTGCATACTAATTTTAGGTGTTTCAAGCTATTTCAAAATTTCCACCACAGTACAATTCTCTGGACTCTCTAGATAACTAATTATCAAAGACATGTTGAACTTTTTCATTTACGTGACCATAATAGGGTCATTTCTTATAGTAACCTCAAAAGTCTACCTGAAAGCTAGCCACTCCTTAAGAAATAATCCAACTGACTTCTCATTAAGTAATATTATACATATTATGACACAAAACAAGCAGGCAAAATGTGAAGGTCATCGGAAGAGGCATGCCTTCATAACAGTCAAAAGGGTGAAATCTCATTAATTTCAATGGCTAGATCACAATGCATGTAGTTCCATGCATTGTCCACTGTAGCGACTTATCGTGCACTGCAGTGTGTATTATATGTGCATACGTGCGTATGTATTACATATTCTGTGTGTGTGTATTTATGTTCATTTCACTCGTACCGTAGGTATGAGCGGATTACACCTGTTTTTGCATATGAGTGTTAGCATGCGTTGTCTGTATTAACCTTTGCTGACCATTTCTGTAATTTTTCTGGTTATGGGTAAGTGTCATCCGTTGCGGATGTGTTATGGTGCGATTCCTTAGCGTAGTTGGCGAAAGCAGTCGACCTTAATCCTCTTAGACTGCTCGAACCCGATGATTGCTGCTTGCAGCTATATTTAGGGTTCGAGCCCGTAGGGCTAGAAACCTATTGTATTTGTTGGTTTTATTCTTCTTCTTCTTCTTATTATTATTCTGCCATAAAACTGATCGTGCAGCCCAAACCGTAAGGCCGACAAAGCTGAGACTCGGTCAGATGGTAGTAGTCCTTGTCGCTACTCAGATACACGGAGCCAGCCAAATCGACCCATAGGTGGCGCTACAGCGATGACAAACGCGTTTGCGCTTGTTACTCCTTAACCGTTTGTCGCACACCCAAGTGTCTTATATCAGTGTAATCATTGGCTCCAAACTAAAAAAACGTATATCTCCGATTTCATTTCCGTCATTATAGATTTTTCGCTAATTAGCATTTTATGAAAAAAAAAAAAAATGAACTAGTCCCTGGATTTTTGCCCTATCGGAACCAAACCAACGCTGATTAATTCTTTGGAGTGTGAATATGAATAATTATCAAAAAAAAGTTGAATTTTCCATTCACGGCCGTTAGGTGGCGCTAAAACGTCCAAACCGGAAGTGGCAGATTTGGCTAAAACGGCCATAACTCGTGAACTGTTTGAGATATCTTCATGGGGCTTGGAACATATGTGTAGACCCTCAATCCGGGGACACAATAAAAAAACTGCGGCGTTTGGCAACTAGGTGTCGCTATAATTTGAATGAGCTAGAAAATGGCTATAACTACGCAACCCTTTGCCCGAATGACTATATATTTGGTATGGTGGGTCTTTGTCTCATGCTACATGAATATCTAAAACTACATTGGCGTATCTCAAAAAACATGGCCGCCATTGGTCAATGAAATTTGAGCGCTCATTACACCAGGTTAACTGAGACCGATCAAAACGACACTCGCTGGGCTTATTCGTCTCATGGTCCTTAAGGTCTGTAAGAAATGTGAACTCATTCGGCCACTGGGGGGCGAAATAACGTTTTAGAAGTGGTTAAACAATTGTGTATCACGTGACATTTGACATATACCCAAACTATTGATATCTAATGATAGTTCTCCTTATTCTGAACAACTTTGCCTCTGGAACAACTTCTGTCGATCGAACGGTTCGTGAGTTATCGTTGATGATGTCAAAAACCTACTTTCGCAAACTAGTCGTTGGTTTTTCGACTTAACGGAACCAAAACAATGCAGATGACTTCTGTGGAAAGTGATTGTAAATAATTATCGAAAAAAAGTAGAAATTTCCTTTCACGGTCACTTAGGGGCGCAAAAATAAAAAAATGGGCGGAGCCTATCAAATTAAAATGCCCATAAATCTAGAACGGCTTAACATATCATCATGGGCCTCGGAATATATGTGTAGACCATCACTCTGAGGTCACCTACAAAAGAACATGGCGTTTGGACTCTAGGTGGCGCTATAATAGTAAAAATGGCAAAATGTGCATGTCTTTTTGTGGCCTAGACAACTGTGTGTCACGTGACATTTGACTAATACACAAACTATTGATATCAAACGATAGATCTCCTTATTCATAACAACTTTGCCTCTTGAACCATTGATGTCTATCAAATGGTTTGTGAGTTATTGGTGATGATGTAAAAAACCTACTTTTGCAAACTTGTTTAAGGATTTTCAAGCAATGTCAAAATTTCCACCTCAGTTCATTTCTTTGGACTCTCTAGGTCAATAATCATCAAAAACATGTTGAGTTTTGTTTAGTTTTGTGACCATAACAGGGTCCTTTATTATATTAGCGTGAAACGAGTATGTTATAGGTCGCTACTCCTTAATAAATAATCCAACTGACTTGCCATTTAGTACTATTATACATATTAAGACACTTAACAAGCATGCAAAATGTTATGCTCATAGGAAGAGGCATTCCTTCATAGGAGTCAAAAAGGTGAAATATCATTCATTTCAATGGCTTTCTTATAGAGTCACCAAATCACAATGCATGTAGCTTTGATAAAGGAACGATAAAAGAGTGTGAATGCACCGGATAGTTCTGTGTGTCTTGTGTGATCGAGACTGTGCATGTGTGTGTAATGAAATGTGTCTCACAGGAAGACAGTGTTAGAAATTATATGTATTACACATTAAACGTTGCTGCATATTTAGACATCTATAATTATAGCACATTTCTGGCTGCTTTTAAGATGAGTGTTGATATATATAACACACCTTTATTAGGTACACCAGTTAAATTGCATGTTAACCCAAATTGCTACTCAGCCAGTCACATGGCAGCAACTCAATGCATTTAGACATTTAGACATGGTAAACATGACTTCCTGAAGTTCGAACCA
This sequence comes from Triplophysa tibetana, assembly GCA_008369825.1. Taxonomy (NCBI): domain Eukaryota; kingdom Metazoa; phylum Chordata; class Actinopteri; order Cypriniformes; family Nemacheilidae; genus Triplophysa; species Triplophysa tibetana. The sequence goes on from SOYY01000082.1 coordinate 10,468, forward strand.
AACATCAAAATCAGGAAGAAATGGGATTTGTCATGTGATGTGTGTGTACCAAAGAAACATAATTGAAATGGCAAGGCCTTCTAAAATATTTTTGCAGACAATGTCAATGTCCTACTGACCACAATGTATTCATGAATATGAATCAATGTATCCATTTAAAATGGTCCTAGATTTTTTATTCAATATTAATTCATCAAAACACATAAGCGGCTATTTTGAAAAATATGCATTAAATTAACAAAATAGACCTATATCTCTGCAATATAATGTCATGGAGACAAAGAAGTTACTTAGTTCTACTCATGGAAAAGTGTATTATAATATAACAGGTGACAAGCTATGCCCATAGCAACTAAACAGATTAGCTTTACAGCCATTAACACAGACCTATATTTCTGCAGTTGAATATTGTAGAGACACAGGGGTTCTGTTAATTTCACTTGTGGCTTAATGTGTTATCAATTGGCAGGTGCCATACCACACCTATAGCAACTAAACTGTTCACTTAGCAACCATTAAGCTGGACCTCTATCTCTGCAATAGAGCATCGTAGAGACAATGGGGTTGTTTTGCATGACTTGTGGTTTGATGTGTTATTAATTGGCAGGTGGCATTGCACGCCCATAGCAACCAAACGGATTAGCTTAGCAACCTTTTAGCAAGATCTATGTCTCTGCAACTGTATAACACGTTTCTGACATTTTACTTGGTGTGCTAGAGTGTCGTCTGTCGTGGATCTGCTATGGCGCTATTCCTGAGCCTGGCAGACGTGCCTCAGACACCTTGAATCGCTCGAACCCGCTAAATGCTGCTTGCAGCTTTAATTCTTATTATTATTCTGCCCTAAAACTGATCGTGCAGCCCAAACCGTAAAGCCGACAGAGCTGAGGCTTGGTCAGATGGTAGTAGTCCTTGTCGCTACTCAGATACACGGAACCAGCCAAATCGACCCATAGGTGGCGCTACAGCGAGAAGAAGCGCGTTTTTGATCGATACTCCTAAACCGTTTGTCGCACACCCAAGTGTTTTACATCAGTGTAATCATTGGCTCAAAACTTAAATAACGTATATCTCCGATTTCATTTCCGGTATGCAAATTTTCCCGCTAATTTGCATTTTGTGCAAAAAAAAAAAAATGAACTAGTCCCTGGATTTTTGACCTATCGGAACCAAACCAACGCTGATGAATTCTGTGGAGTGTGAATATAAATAGTTATTGAAAAAAAGTTGAATTTTCCATTCACGGCCGCTAGGAGTCGCTAAAACGTCCAAACCGGAAGTGGCATATTTAGTTAAAATGGTCATAACTCGTCAACTGTTTGAGATATCATCATGGGGCTTGGTACGTATACGTAGACGCTTAGTCCGATGTCACATAAAAAAAAAAGCGGCGATCCGCCACCAGGTGGCGCTATAATTGGAATCAACTCAAAAATGGCTATAACTAGGCAACAGTTTGCCCGATTGACTTATTATTTGGTATGGTGTGTCTTTGTGTCATGTCCCATGACTATCGAAAAGGACATTGGCGTATCTCAAAAAACATGGCCGCCATCGGCCGATGAAGTTTGAGCACTCATTGCACCTGGTTAACAAAGGCTGATCAAAACGACACTCACTGGGCTTATTCGTCTCATGGTCCTGAAGGTCTATAAGAAACATGAACTTATTTGGCCACCGGGGGGCGTAATAATGCTTTTGGAGTGTATAAACAACTGTGTATCACGTGACATTTGACATATACCCAAACTAATGAAATTATATAATAGCTCTCTTCATTTTGAGCAACTTTGCCTCTAGAACCACTTCTGTCGATCGAACGGTTCCTGAGTTATCGCTGATGAGGTCAAAAACCTACTTTCGCGAACTAGTCCTTGGTTTTTCAACCGATCGGAACCAAACCAATGCAGATGACTTCTGTGGAGTGTGAATCTAAAAAGTGATTGAAAAAAAGTTAAAATTTCTTTTCACCGGCGCTTAGGGATGCCAAAACTTAAAATGGGCAAAGCCTATCACATTTAAATGGCCTTAAATCCAGAACGGCTTAACATATCATCATGGGGCTTGGGAAATATGTGTATAACGTCACTCCGAGGTCACCCACAAAAGAACGTGGCGTTTGGACAATAGGTGGCGCTATAACAGTAAAAATGTTAAAATTGATGCGTATTTCATTGCTTAAACAATTATGTATCACGTGACATTTTTAATTTACACAAACTAATGATATCTTATGATAGTTCTCCTCATTCTGAACAACTTTGCCTCTTGATCCATTGATGTCATTCAAACAGTTCGCGAGTTATCGGTGATGATGTTAAAGACGTACATTTGCATACTTATTTTAGGTCTTTCAAGCAATTTCCAAATTTCCACCACAAAACAAATCTCTGGACACTCTAGATAAATAATTATCAAAGACATGTTGAACTTTTTCATTTGTGTGGCCATAACAGGGTCCTTTATTATATTAACCTCAAAAGTCTACCTGAAAGCTCGCTGCTCCTTGATGAATAATCCAACTGACTTGCCATTAAGTACTATTATACATATTATGACACTAAACAAGCATGCAAAATGTGAAGGTCATCGGAAGAGGCATGCCTTCATAACAGTCAAAAAGGTGAAATATCATTCATTCAAATGGATTTTTTAGAGTCAGCAGATCACAATGCATGAAGCTTTGAAAAAATATTTTTGTGGTTGTGTTCACTGTCCACTGTAACGCCTTGCAGTCTTGTGCACTGCAGTGTGTATTATATGTGCATACGTGTGCATGTATTTCATATTCTGTGTTTTTTTGTTTGTGTGTATGTGTGTGTGTGAGTGTGAGTGTGTATTTATGGATATTATGTCTCTGTGTATAATAAGAGTGTGCATGTACTGTATAGTTCTGTGTGTCGTGTGTGATTGAGACTGTGCATGTGTGTTGAATGAAACGTGTCTCACAGGAAGACAGTGTTAGAAATATAATGTATTACACATTTAACGTTGCTCCATATTTACACATCTATAAATATAGCACATGTCTGGCTGCTTTTATTATGCTGTGTTGATATATATATATATATACAACACCCAAACATCAAAATGGGATATACTGTATTATGTGAGGTATGCGTGTACAAAATAAGCACCATTTAAATGGCACGGCACTCTAGAATATTATGAATAAGAATCAATGTATCTATATAAGATGCTCCTGGCCTTAAGCCTTAATTTTTTATACATGTCTATCATAATGTATGGCAGGTGCCATGCCACATCCATAGCAACTAAACAGGTTAACTTAGCAACCATTAAGCTAGACCTATATCTCTGGAACAGAACATAGTAAAGACATGGGAATTGGTTCAATGCACTCGTCGCTTACGCTTTATCGGTTTACACCTGTTTTTGCATATGACTGTAAGCATGCGTGGTCTGTATTAACCGTTGCTGACCATTTCTTTAATTTTTCTGGTTATGGGTAAGTGTCATCTGTTGCGGATGTCTTATGGTGCGATTCCTGACCATAGTCAGCGAATTCAGTCGACCTTAGTCCCCTTACACTGCTCGAACCCGATGATTACTGCTTGCAGTTATATTTTATTTATATATTTATTAATTCATGTAAGGACTTTTAGTATTCAACAGCAAACTGGTGATGTTTCCTACCGATAATGATTATTCGCCGATATGTTGGTTCATCTTGAGAATATTTCAGTAGCAATATAAAGGTTGGATAGTACGGCAGTCCGGTCAAAACAAGCATACTTGAAAATGGGCGGGCTAAATAGTGTTTTTTTAGACTACATAATGATGTATAAACTTTTAGCGAACATCAGATTAGCATACTGTAATTGTATTATCAATGTTATTAAGCAACATCCACAATACGGTCATAAAAATGGACAAAGTTTTAAATATATCACATTCCATACCCACAGACAATGTAGTAGGTCGACAAATAGAAAGAGCTGATGTAATATTAACATTCATTCCACCCGTGTGACTGTGATGACACGTCTCCGATATCATTTTGCCAAGAATTCAAAGCTGTTACTGAAAGCGTATTTGTGTAGCCTGTAGGCCGAATGTGCCGAGCTTTTCTGAAACACAGAGAAAGTGAGTTGAGGGAAAGTAATTAAGTCCAAATCCATTTAGGTCATTTAATTAATTGAGGGACACATTCACTGGTTTCCCAGCCCTATCACTGCACACATCAGCCTTGAGTGCTGATTGAGGTGCCATTTGGAGCATGTATTAATGACAGCGGAGAGAGGACAGAGGAGGAAGGGGCTGTCTGCTCTTATCTGTTCTGAGGTCTCAAACTTTTGGATCTCTAAAGAGTGCTTAGCCTCGAGCGAAACAGATAGCTGTATGTTGATAATTATTGGGACTAGACGTTGTAAAGGAGTACTTTGACCTGATACTTGTCGGAATACCTGAGGTTTTGTATGTTTCTTGTGGGTGTCTGTCAAAGTTTATTTGACATTTATTATGATTCTGGCTCCAGTCACAAATCTGTTCAATGCAAAATGTTATTCTTGGGTTCACTTGACTGATTTGTTTTGTGATGTTTTTGGACAGTTTGTTTACCCCAGGTTTGTTGGAGACAAATTATTTATTTTCCTCTGTTTCACATGATGTTGGCGCCATAATTGATTCTTTCAAGCTCTGCGTTGGTTCTGCGGTCATGAGACTGATATACATTAGGTTTTTCCCTCATGCTTGTTTGTTTCTCTTGACCATTTTGCAAGATGCAAACACTGGTCCAGCAGCACTTCCGGATTATAATTTTTCTTTAATTATTTTACATATATAATTAAATCTTAATGAAAGTTGTTAAATATTCTGTTCGTTGTTATCTGTTAATATGTGTAGTGTTAAAAAATGAAAAAGGACCTGGGTTGTTTACATCTTCTGAGGTGGTCTACACGAAAAAAACACAACATTTTTAGTCTTGGTTTGGGGAACGTGGTGTTTTACAGTTTTTGCTGTAATAATGTAATGCTTTGTTAAATGTGTGCATTTTGCATAGGAACACTCAAAGCTAGTTCTCTGCGAATGGTTAATATTCAGAGAGAGGCCGTTTGTCAATATGCGTTCTTCTGCTGTCTTGTGTCCTCGTGTTCTCACTTTACGTCATCAATAACCATCAAAGTCCGGTCCAATACTCAAAAACACAAGAACAGATAACACATGCAAGTACCCGGATGTGTTCTTGATATGAAGGTAGCATCGTATGCAGCCTTGAGTGCCTATGGAATCCGCTTGGAGTCACTGCGGCGCATCCATCTCCACAAGAACACAAATCCTTACTTTGCGTTTGAGAAACGACCATAATGTCTCTTTGTATAGCCCTTACAGGGTGTGTTTTCACATGGGCGTGTGGGGTGACATTAATACTGATGGGATCATGGGACTTTATATCCATGTTGACACTGCCAAAGTGCTAAAGCTCAAACAGCAGACGACTATTTGTGTTCTAGTCTAAAATACTAACTGGCCATTAAAATTTAAAGGGCACGCTGGCCTCATAAGAAACAAATTAATCTGTAAGTCTGTTTACTGAAGCTGAGGTCTGGTGCCTTGCAACAACAAAATGGACTGCAGGTCTGTTGTGATAGCAGAAGAGCATTAAATGCAGATAACCATGTGATCATGCATAGTTAAGATGAAGCAAAATAAATGATACACTTTTAAAAGGAGGATTAAATCTTTCCCATATATTATGCTGCTGATGTGTTGGTATTTTGGAAAAAAATGGCAGACCACATTAAACATGGGTTTCTCTTACAGTGAGGATAAACATAGTTTGTCTCTATCGTAGTTTGCTTTGTGCGGCTCTGACATTTAGAAATTAAACTGTCCCTTTTTGTTATTTAGTTTACGTCAAGAACATTGGTGATTTTAAAAGTAATATGAGTTGCAATATACATTTTAATAATATAGACATTTGGCTTTGATGTGAAATATTTGGTACTGTGTGGGGTCACCACTTGATGCTTGATGTAAAATCCTGAATCAAAACTAGTTGAAGACCACTGGATTAAAGTACAGCGCTTCTCTGTATCATGGAGAATAACCCGATGCTGAACTCATTACTCTTAGTATCCCAGTCCATTATGAATCTAATATAAACACTCAAGCAGTTATTAATAATTCAGCCTGAGAGACATTTTCAATAGGACTCTCAGGCAGGAGATTTTCATTTCTCCCCTGCCCTGAAAATAAGTTTTTGATCCATCCCCGCTGGCCTTGTGTAAAAGCTGACAGTCTGAAACGCTATCCCAGCAGCCTTTGCGGTTAATTGAGTTAAGTCACCTGTGAAAGACTGTACAGTTTAAGTCAATCATCAAAGTGTCCCCCAGGCAGGGGCCTTTATTATATCACCTATAGTGCTCTCCCACTCGGTCCTTCGCTTTTTATTTCCTCAGCTAGATTTTTCTTTTATTAATTTGTATGCGTTGTTAAAAAAGTCAGGCTGGCAAACTCATTGAGACTGCAGGTTAAATATTCAACTAAATTAACAATGATACAGACACTCAATAACGTACGAGATGATCGGTCAGGTTGTCTTTAGAGATGGAGTAGAAACATGCAAATCTATTAAAGTGAAGTGTTTTGAAACCAATTTGACAATTTTCCTCTCTATCTGGTCTCTTTCAGGTAGCCTTTGCTTCACTCTGGGTCATGCTGTGTGGCTGAGTTCTATGCTCTTGCTGAAATGAGGTTGGTGGTTTTGGGGTCGCGGCCCCTCCTGGCCTTGATCCTCACACTCACCTTTACCTGCCTATCTCACCTGTGCCATGGTGCCGCACCCTTTCCTCAGGACCTGGAGCCCATCAGCACCGTTGGCAGTGAACGTAAGTATAAGTAATGGCTTCTTTAGGGCAGATGGGGCAACTACTTACAAACTCCCATCTAGATGGTTTGAATATCCTTTTTGCACCAAATTAAATGGAGAGTTCACCCAAAATAAGTATAAATGTTTTGAACAACCTGAAGGTTAATAAATGATGAAAGTTTGTTATTGTTGTTTTCGGGTGAACTATCTCTTTAAGTACGAAACATGACAAAGTGGAGTTCAGTTGTGTTTACGAACACAATAATACGTTCCTGTGATAAGTATTTGAAGAAAATGGAGCCTAAGAAACCTCGGTTTTGTCAGATCTCTGGAATTCAAAGGCAGTTTGAATTATGAATGCAGTATCTCGCGCGGTATAGCAATAGAGGCATTAAATCGTACGCAGAGTTTAAAAGTAAAATGCCTGCCAAGCAATCAGGTCTTGGCAGACGCAAACTGTTTCCCAGGCCAAAATCCTATATCAGCAGTCACGGGCGCCAAGTCCATCCCCACTCTACCTTCCCGTTCCCAACCCTAATCTACCCCCTCCCAATTTACCTCCCCACGCTGCTCCCTAGCATCCAGACGCACCGGTTCTGAAAACAGCATCACTCAGAACTGTTGTGAACTTGTTACTAATTGACAAATATAAACCCCTCGGTCTTGGCCGTGTAGCCAGCAGCGGGATATGATAAGGCCTACACAATTGCAAATGATGTGTGATAGATGTGTTTAGTGTTTTATTTTTCAGATCTACCCATTTATTACAGACAGAAAATTCTAAATTTGTGGCTTAGCTGTTAACTTATTGAGCTGTAACACTAACGTGAGTCCGGCTCACAACTCTTTCCCAACGTTTCCTCTGAAGTACCCGTCATTAAAAAAACAAAAACATGATGGATGTCACATGACGGACAGCGGTGACTCAGGGGTTATGTTTGAGCAGGTACAAGAGCCCTGCTAGGTGCTTTCTTCTGTCGAAATGACTGGCCTCTATTTGAGAGAGGTGGATGAGTAGACGAGTCTGCAGCCTCCTGTGGATCAAAAAGAGATACCGAGCCTCACAGCCATTGGTACAGATAGCAGGGCTAATAGAGCTCTCAGAGAAGAACATCACACGAGTAATGAGGCCCATTTATCAACTATTTCCACCTGTGCGTACGTGTATGTGTACGCTTGTGTATGCGCTTCTGCATTCTGAGATTTAGCTGTGAGCAGTTTATCATTTAAACATGTGGCCACATACACTGTACCTGCAAACAGTTGTCATTTCTGCCATTTTCTGATTGCTTGTTCTGTCTGCATAACGTTGAGTTATTTGAAGGGAGAACTATATTGTATAACCCATTTTTTATTGGCAAATATTAAAAAATATCTGTTGTATGAACATCTTCTTGTGAAGGTCCTACAATATGTGGTCTGAAAGCATCACTGCGCCTAAAAGGGATTGTTCACCCAAAAATAAATATCTGCTGGAGTTTTTTCATCCTTGTGTCATTCAAAGCGTGTGTTTGACTCTCTGCGGAAAGCAAAGGAAGATATTTTGGTGTAAGGTCTTTGTGTTTTGGTGTACTTACAATGGAAGTCTATAGGGGCCCATGTTATTTGGTTAACAACATTCTTAAAAATATTTCATTCGGCCGTAGGTCCGATTCATTAATTAGGGGGCGACACGGTCGCGACACGTTTTTTTTCATTCAAGCGTTTCGGCACAGCATCGAAATGAGAAAATCGTAACTATTCAGAATGACGCAAGTGCACACACAGATGATCACAGCATAACTAAATCTATTGTAGCAGAGTTATTACAAGGTATTTTGTCCTCACACAGTTCTGATAAAAATTAGACTGTCTGCGTTGTTTAACTGAGGTAGCTTTCCTGTAGCTCAGTGGTAAGAGCATTGTGTTCACAACGCAGGGTTGTGGGTTCGATCCGAGGGGATTGCAAATACCTATGTATAAATGTATAGGATAATGTAATGTAAGTCGCTTTGGATAAAAGCGTCTGCCAAATGCCTAAATATAAATGTAAATTTAACTCAATTTTGAGTTATAGGCTAGATATTTTAATTTGTGTGTCTTAAAAATGTTGGCTTATATTTGAATAATTTGCAGTGTGAAGGCCTTGATTTATGCTTTTATTTTTATTGAATATTTTACAGTATAATAATTGTATTAAATTAAATTAAAAATAAAAAAAACGAAGTTATTGATTTTTTGCGATGGTCTTCCAGAATTAAAATTTGCTATTTAACTTTAGCAATAAATAATAAACGTTAAAATTGAATTTGTTGTGGAACCCACAGTTTAAATTGTTGTGTGGGGAAAATATTTGCTCAATTTAGCTGCTAAATGAAGTGTGGAGTACCTCTTGACTCTTCTTTGACATTCATTCTTTTGACATAGAAATAAAGCTTTTGAGGTATAACTAAGAAGAAGAATTTGCAAATAGTGCTTGCCGTGTCAAAATGTTAACACACATTAACATTGATGCAAAAGGAGATCTGGGATATGAAGCCCCTTTTATTTTAATGTAAACAGTGGGGGGTTGGGATTGAGATATGATGCAAGCCATATTCAAACCTATTCAAAGTCTCTTTTTTCAATCTTAAGCATGTGTGGCATGAAAATTCATTGGTCATGATAAAAGGAACCTTGTTAACATTACACTGTTGATCTCTTTTCTCTCCTCCCTACTGCAGACACCTACCTGTACCCTAGTTTCCAGGGGAATATGTCCGATAATGACACTGCCAGACTGGGGATGGATTTTCAGAGGATGCTGCGGATTAACCACATGCTCTACATTGCTGCCAGGTATGCAATGCCAATTCAGTCAGTCACAAACACACAGTTACACTGCACCACTGCAGAGAGAACTACAGCCAGGAAGATTCTTGATGCAACATTGGCAGGGAATTCCAAACCTTCTGTTTCATACACACGGGGACTGTTTCTCCAGACGGCTGCAGTGATAAGACCCACGCACTAATGATAAGGGTTGGGTGATTGGGCCAATCAGTCTCATTCAGACCTGGATTGCAGACAGATGGGTGCTTGCTCACTCTGTGTGTTTCACATCTCTCGCTCGTTCCATTTCCTCTTTCTCTCTGTATGTCTCTTTACCTTTAATGCTCTCTCTCCTATCTTCTGGCCCTTTCAATTTAACTTGAGGTGTTATTTTTTGTATATGTTTATGTATTGAATAGTTTGATACAGCATATTTCATTTTGGGTGTTTAGTAACAAACAATTTCATTGTTACGAACTATTAATATTTATTGCAGAAATAAATAAAGTATTTATTGGAAAAAGTAAGAAAAAGCATATGGTTGCAGTGATGGTGATTAAAGGAGTCATATGGAGTGAATACGTGTTTTTCTGTGTCTTTGGTGTGTTATCAAGTTGCCCATGCATGTATTAGACATGTAAAATTGCAAAAATGTTAGTGTCAGGATGCATTCTATCTAAAAGCAAATGCTCACCCAGACCTGCCTGAAACGCCTCCTGGAACCACATCCCCATAAATACACATTAGCTAGGGGTATGAGTTGATTAAGACCGCCCCAAACGTATCTGCAAGTCAGTACTGTCAGTATAATTTCTTTTGAACCTGATGTTCCAAATATGGTGAGAGGTGTGCTCCATTTCCGTCACACGCTTGCAGTATTCGACCAATCACTGTGCACGAATCATAAAACACCCTGCTTTTCAGAGTGATGAGCTTTGTTAAAAATCCCCGCATTTTAGAGAGGCGGGGCAAAGAAGAGATGCAAACAAGTGGGTGTATGGAAAATACAGCGTCTTTTAACCTTAAATCGTGTATACACATTGCATTACATCTCAAACAAAGGATTACATTCGTTTTAGGCGTGTCATATGACTCCTTTAAATACTAGTTATATACAAAAAAGTGAATACGAAACAGATATACTTGAATTTGGTTTGTTTCCGAATATGTTTTCTTGAGCATGGTTTGATTCTAAGGTTGTGCTGTTTAAATATAAGTTTTACTGCAATAAATCCATTTTCCCAGGACCAAATGCATTTGATCTGTTCCTGGCGGATTTGGTTTAAGAGCAGCTTTTTTAAGTATTCGGTCTTTGTCTCTCTTTTCAGAGATCACGTTTTTGCCATTAACCTCAGCGCTTCAGCGGAGCGTCTCATCCCCCAACAGGTAAACTCACCTGACCCTCAACTTCCTGTTTTAGTCATTTCTAATGGTTCTCTTTCTCACAGATCTGCACTGAAGTGTGTGATATCGGAATATTTTCTTTTATTCGTCTTTGGGGAAGGACCATTCAGAAATCAAATTTTCAAATGAGCAGCTCTCGTTATGGTCCATTGAAAGTCCTCATATTCTACATTTGTGTTTTTATATTCCCTGAGGTCCACTTGGAATGTTAGTCAAGGTCTCTTGCACCAAAATCGCTGTAATTTTGTTATACAAGATCATTTCCCATTCTGTCAGATACTTGGAATTAAACAGGCTGCTTTTGCTGTCGTACCTTTAAGACTTTCATGCCGTATGTTAATGACATCTATTGTGATTGGTTACGCTTGTTGCATATAAATAAGTACGTTATGGATTTGCTTTCCGGTCTAATGTAGTTCACACAGTCCCGTTCACCGGTATAGACCTCTTTGGAAAACCTGCATCTCTGGTTAAAAATGTCAAGGCTGAAATAAGCAGTTGGGTTTCAATAAATTTACAGGGTAATATGTGTTGGGAGATTAGAGACCTGAAGGTTAGATTACGTGCATAGTTATTTTAAAAGAACAAGAAAAGTTGTATCTCTCTAGATTTTTATGTTGTTTAATCTGTTCCAAAACTAGTGAGGGGCCTAAAGATGAGTCCTTTTAGGTTTTTCACTGTTGTGCACCTAATAAAAAAGCTGTTCTACAACATACAACAGTATAAAAGGACCCCATTTTGTCTAAATCTTAAGACAACGTTGCAAGTATCCTTTCACGATCCCACAGCAATAACCTCAGTAAAATATCCAGATCGGCAGAGAAATTGATAATAATCCTTATTCTAAAAATGTAAATATAATACAAATACTGAAACACTGATTTAAGTTAAAATATATATTTATCAGTATTTTTGTTAAAATAGTATTTAATAAGTTATTATTATTATATTTACTTACTAAATATTATTGACATGCTCTATATTTTTATGTATTTTTGGATGCTAAATCATTACTTTAGCTACATTTTTGTCACTCTTTGTTCCAGACTGGCCTCTTATGAGGTTTCATGACCATTAGGAATCAATATTAGAAGGCAACTGCAAGGCATCCCAATAGAGCTAGAAGGTTTTTGTCAATGATAGCTTTCTTGTGATGCAGTGTTGTTGAAAAAACTCTGTTCCTGTCTGGATCTCCCTCTGACAGTGATATCTTAACTGTGAGTGAGACCTCAGATACCACTGTGGTAAATCGTAGTGTTGTTCAGTATTTTTTTTCAGTCTGTCATGGAATGTATGAGTGTGTTGATTGCCTGGTGTTCATGTTTGGTGGGCTAACAGGGGGCAGTCTGCAATACAACCTGACCTAATGACACCAGCACCCCTGACACACAGACACAAACGCACACACACACACAAACATGAACTCACATCCCACAGCTTGTTAACAACCTGTGAGATGTCAATTCCTCCCTGTTGCTCAGTCTCCTCTCCCTGTTTGTTTATTATCTGTGATGCTTATTGAAGTAAATAAGATTGTCTCATTGCAGCTGTTGTGAATAGGGACACGTCCATGATTTAGTTTTTTTTGTGTGGCAGAAACTGACATGGAAGACAAAGGATGTGGAGAAATGCACAGTCAGGGGGAAAAACAGCGTGAGTAAACAAGGCTTTTATTTCGCTCTCTTTTTCAAGAGTCAACAGTTAAAGGTCAAGAGAGGTGTTTTCCTGAAAAGTACATATTTATATAATATACAAAGAAATAAATCAACAGATTTAAGTTTATAAGGGATAACAGGGATTGCACGATTATACAATATTGATAAATATAAAATTAGTTTATTTTAGATTTGTGATGTCAATTTGAATTATATTAAAACTTTCAAGACTAAAAATTATAAAGCCAACATACATTTGTCCCATTATTTCTGATTATTTTCCAAATCAGTGTTATATGAGATATACACCTTGCAATATTGAAATATTTCTATATATTGTGCCACCCTTATATACTTCCAATCGCAATGAACATTGGATTCAATTTAGGTAAAAGGCAAATACTATAACAACTTTCTGTCGTGGTCTATTTTTGGACAGCAAGCAGCATATAATATTATAATGTCGTCTGTTTCAAAACTGTTGCCGTGTCACATCCTGCATCTTAGAATGGAGATGATGGTAGTCTTGTGTGTGCGTGTTAAAATGACTTGAAGATGATTCAGTATCTGTGTCAGCGTGTGATGCAGGAGTAAGTAAAAGCCAATGCTTTGCCTCTCGCAGGATGAGTGTTACAACTACATCAAAGTGCTGGTGCCACGTAATGACGAAACCCTCTTTGCGTGTGGAACCAACGCGTTCAATCCCACCTGTCGCAACTACAAGGTATGTTAAGCCTTTATATGTCACACGAACAGATTCACGCCTACACTCACACAAAATAAACGTCCCTCTGTACAACTGAGTAGATATTCAAAGCTGCTTTTAAAGATCAAAATCTGACAACCTGTCTGAACGCACGCGCATTTACCATAAATCTGTTGGCATTTTAATTAATTAGATCCATTAAACGACATATGGACCTCCCCTGTCGCTCAAAAACTAGCATTTTAGAGAAGAGTTTTGCAAGAAGTTAAAGGGATAGTTCACCCGAAAAAGAAAATGTTTTATGATCTGGTCGTTCGCATGTCATTCCCAACCTGTATGACTTTCTTCTGCAAAACACATAAGATATTTTAAAGAACATTATTAAATGGAGACAAAATTGTTAGCACACAATTTTTTTAAATATCATATTTTGTCTTTCATAAAAGAGTCATATGCAGGTTTTGATTGACATGAGAGTGAATAAATGATAACAGATTTTTTAATCCTCTTAAACGTGTTAATGTGTGTTGTTCAGTGTGTGTCATTGGTTTGCTTTTTTGTTGGTACATATGTGTTTTAAACATTACTAAATGTACTTTAGGCGCTACATTATGTAGTTTGACAATGAAGCAGTACTGTCCTTTGAATGATGAATTGTCAACAAAATTAGCAGAACTTTATGGTTTACTGATGTGTGGGCCTACATGTTTCTGTGCGACGGTGAGCGTGTAAATCTGACTAAACTTCGCAGGCCAGCAGGGAGTCGGCTTAACTCGCAGATGAGGCTCAGCTCTCCCCTTTTCCGTTCGAGGCTCTTTAGAGATCCTGATTTATGCACCTTACACTGACAGCATCTTCCTTTCCTATCTCTCTCTCTTTCTGTCTCGCACACCGTCTCGTTTTTGCATCTCTCTGAGGAGAAGGCCGGTCTTATAGAGTCCTGGTGAGGGAAGATATGTCACAACGTGCAACGTGCAAATCATGTCACTTAGCTCCTCTGTCTCGACGTCTCACGCATTCCTTCACTCTCAACCCACAGCTCCAGAGGTTACGCATTAGCCGTGGAGAGCTTTGTGGAAAACTGTAAAGAGAGGTTGTAAATGGAGACTTACTGTAGGACAAAGCTATAAACATTTGGCATATTGTAGGCTTTTGTAGCATTTTTTTCTTCCCCCTTGATTCATATGTCTAGTATGGTCTTGCACCAAAAAGTCCGGTTTTAGTTTCTTATGATCATTGTCCCTTTTCTGACCAAAAATGTATATTCTGTCATGATTTACAAGTTGTCCCAAACCTGTATACATTTCTTAGTTCGATTGAACACAAAGAAAGATGTTTGGAAGAATCATAGCACGATTGACTTCCATAGGATGTTTTTTTTTATCCTTGGAACATAAAAGAAGATATTTAGAGAGCCTTTGCTACCATTTTATTTTTATATGGTAGTCAGTGGTGCCCCAGAAATCTCAGTAGCTTACAAGTAAAACATCTTTCTTTTTGTTTAACTGAACAAATAAATGTTACCCTGGACAACAAAACCAGTCTTATGGGTCAATTTTTTGAAATTGACATTTTTACACCAGCTGAAAGCTGAAAAATGAAGCTTTCTATTGATGTATGATTTGTTAGTATAGGAAAATATATGGCGGAGATACAGACGTTTATAACTCTGGAATCTGAGGGTGCTTAAAAATCTAAACATTGAGAAAATCGCCTTTAAATTTGTCCATCAGAGGTACTGTAGCAGGCCATCCACTCACAAAAGTAACGCTTTTAAGTATTTAGAGTAGGACATGGACAAAATATCTTCATGGAACATAATCTTTACTTAATTTCCTTATGATTTTGGGCATAAAAGAAAAATTGATAATTTTGACCCATACAATTTATTTTTGGCTTTTTCTAAAAATGATCCCGTGCAATTTAAGACTGGTTTTGTGATCCAGGGTCACAAATATTTTCAGGTTTGCAACAACTAGAGGGTGAGTACTTCACAAAAAAAATTGTATATGTAAACTATGTCTGTTTTGTTTGAAAGATTTTTTGAATTCTGGACTATGATGTCGAGTTACAGTGTTACAGTACCTAATTCTATTATATTTTATTTAATACGCTAATCCCCTTTATATTAGTAAAAATATCAGATGTTTCGAATGTCGTTTAGTGTTTGTTTGCTTAGTGCTTGCTAAAGGCTTTCTGTGCGCTTGTCTCCGGTGTTGCAGAACGGTTTCGGCGAACCGGTGGGTGGTGCGTGTTTCGTGATAGCTTTGTTTTGTTCCCTCTTTGGGAACTGGAGGTGTGAACCGTGTGCCAACTTCTCCTGTTAGTCATAGGCAGAGCTGCAGCTAAACACCTGTGGTTTTAACAGGAAAACTGCCTCTGTTGGGTGGCACTGGCATGCATGCGTGCGAGTCCACAAAGATATTCACACCTCAAGCCCTCACAAAGACTGCTGGATTACACACGGACACACATTTAGCGGCGCGTTACTGCCGTGAGGGTCCTGTGGGCATACTGGTATTCAGGGTCACGCTGTGTGTCATCCGCACCGGATTAGCACCTCCTGGACCTGTTGTAGCTCACCGGCACTTTCACTGCCCTGTAGCTTAACTGAGGGAGAATAACTGGAGCATCCCATCGCTTTCAGATGAATTCAGCTACGTTAGTAGGGTGAACTTCTGAGATGTGAGGAGGATGTATGGGTTTAACTTTGCATTTGATGATAAATTTCTCTATTTCTCTTTTTGGTCAGATGTCGTCACTGGAGCAGGACGGAGAGGAGGTGGTCGGTCAGGCCCGCTGCCCTTTCGAATCACGCCAATCCAACGTCGGCCTGTTCGCCGGTGAGTTGTCAGAGCACCAGCCGCCTGCGGAGGCAGACACAAAATCTCTTATAATCTCACTAGTGTTGGAATGACATTTTACAAAGCGCCGAAAGTGTCAGCGAGACAGCAGTGATCACAGCCGCAAAGAGATTCAAAAAGGACAACAGGGAGATGAGAACACCGCATGCTCTTTTTTTCTTTTATATACACGCTGAACTGAACTGATCTGAACTCGGCTTTATGGCTTTGATGTTGTTGCTGTTTCATCAATACTCATTTCTCACTTCCCAGGCGGTGACTTTTATTCTGCTACGATGACGGATTTTCTGGCGAGCGATGCAGTGATTTATCGAAGTTTGGGAGAGAGCAGTCCTGTCCTGCGCACAGTCAAATACGACTCAAAATGGCTACGGGGTGAGTCGCGTGACCCGGTTGTGTTTTGTTTATTCATTTAAAGTGAGGTAGAAAATATCGAATTTCATTTTCTGCGTTTGTGTTTATTTAGAGCCTCATTTCCTGCACGCTATCGAGTATGGAAACTACGTGTACTTCTTCCTCAGTGAGATCGCGGTAGAGTACACCACCCTTGGCAAGGTCAGACCAACACATTTCTCCCAAACCAGAACTCTGTGATTTTAAATATTGAATACTTTTTCCAAATCAATCCAACCGAATTAAAGCGAAGGAGAAATTCTCCAAAACGTCATGCTCTGTACTTTCATCACCTACGTCCTTTCATCTAACTGTCCCTCTTTTTCTCCATTTTTACTGCTAGGTGGTGTTCTCCAGAGTCGCACGCGTGTGCAAGAACGACAACGGCGGTTCTCCGCGAGTTCTAGAGCGCTACTGGACGTCTTTTTTGAAGGCCCGATTGAACTGTTCGGTTCCAGGCGATTCCTTCTTTTACTTCGATGTTCTTCAGTCGTTAACCAACGTCATGCAGATCAATCACAGACCTGCTGTGCTGGGGGTCTTTACCACTCAAGCCAACAGGTAAGACGTCCCACCATGCAAAGAAATATGGACAAACACTTTTGTTTCATTACAAATATAATATGGATGTAGATGTATATTTGTTTCTTACAAATATACATCTACATCCAATCCATTTGGTCTGTTTTTAATACACAGCCATTTTTTAGGAATGGTTTGTTGAAGTTAAATATAGTGTGTTTAGATCAATTCGATTTGTCCAACAAGCTTTTTCTCTCTCCTTAGCATCACTGGTTCTGCTGTGTGCGCGTTCTACATGGACGACATCGAAAAAGTGTTTAACGGGAAATTTAAAGAGCAGCGAAACAGCGAGTCGGCCTGGACGCCGGTTCCTGATGAGATGGTGCCTAAACCAAGGTGGGAAGATCTCACAAAAGACTCCAGAATAAACAAATCAACACACACAAGTATCCAAACGATAGACTAACTTGTCTTCTTGCTCTGCTTGGGCCCGGTCTCTGGAGTTGCAGAGCAGTTTGTTTGGACTAATGGACCCAGGAGAGAATTGCAACAGCTTTAATTTAATAGTGGCAGATGGTTGGAATGGCTCTTGTTAATTGTATGCTTGTGCTGTTTATCTCGATTATTTTGAAGTCCCTTTGTAGGGAAGACAGCTAAGTTAGAATTCTCATCTAATGCTCTCTTTATTCTGATTCTCTCTGCTTGAAATGCTTTCTTCTTTTCTGTGCTTTTTTGGCACGACAAACTACACATTTGAGTTGCCAGAACAGTGTGAAAAAAGATTATGCTCTGTTGTCGGGAGCAGCTGAGAGATTAAAGTCAGTTGCAACTCTTGTAGCATGGCATTATGATGAAATGAGTGAGGTCAGTGAATTTAAGAAGTGTTTGCAGAATTTTCTGAAATACATACAGTATATATATGACATAACTCTCTTAAAGGGATATTTCACCCTCATGTCATTTAGAAACCTGTGTAACTTTTATACTTCAGCAGAACACATTTACATTTATGCATTTGGCAGACACTTTTATCCAAAGTGACTTACATTGCTTTATCCTATACATTTATACACAAGTATGTGCAATCCCCTGGGATCGAACCCACAACCTTGCATCGTAAACGCAATGCTCTTACCACTGTGCTACAGGATAACACAAAATAACCAGACTTCATTGGCCCCCATTGACTTATCTTATGGATACAAAACCATTGGGACATTTCTCAAAAATCTCCTTTGTTGTGTTCGACAGAAGAAAGAATCCTATGCAGGTTTTAAATGACATGAGGGTGAATAAATGATTTTATAATTTTTGGATGAACTTTCCCATCCTCTCTCTCTCTCTCTCTCTCAATTTCAAGGTACTTTATTGGCATGATTTCTTGTTCTTACAATATTGCCAAAGCATTGAACATACAACAAAAGACCAATTCCAATAAGTAAAAACATTAGAGTAAAATTAAAAAAGGTGCTGAGTAAGGCATAAATATAGTAGCAAATATAAAAGGAAGTATATGTAAGTAAACAAATGAAATATGGAAATAAAATATCAATATCAAATGTAGATTTCAGGCAGAAACATGAGAATGTAATAAAAGTAAACAAACTATAAAAAGCACTCTCTCCATTTTCAATTTCAAGGTACTTTATTGGCATGATTGCGTGTTCTTACAATATTGCCAAAGCATTGAACATATAACAAAAGACAATAAGTACAAAGTCTCTTCTCTCTCTGTCTCTCTAGACCAGGATCCTGTGCCGGTGATGGCCCTGCTGCTGGTTACAAGTCCTCAACAAATTTCCCAGATGAGACTCTTACATTTATTAAGTCGTACCCACTTATGGACGAGGCCGTACCGTCCGTCAACAACCGACCTTGCTTCACACGAACCACAAGCAGGTATGCACACAAGTACACAAACACACAAGTATGCATGTTCCAGTAGAAGGTCATCTGCTCATATCACACTTTCTGACTCTCTCCCTATCACTTCTATACCCTCTCTCTCCCATTCCCGTCTTTATTTCATGCATATATATTTTTTCCCATCTCCAGCTGTTTCCATAACATCTGCGTCTCTCTCCATAGCGCTGGCAACAGCCATCAATGCTGAAAGACAAATTTATAGTTGCGATTTGTTTTGTTTACTAAAAATCTCTTGTTCTTTATCTAGGTTTAAGCTGACCCAGATCGCAGTGGACACGGCAGCTGGTCCTTATAAAAACTACACGGTTCTGTTTCTGGGCTCGGAGAATGGGCGAGTTTTGAAGATTCTTGCCAGCACACACCCAAACTCCACGTATAGCACCCAGGTCTTGGAGGATATAGATGTGTACGACCCCAGCAAGTGAGCTTACTAGTGAACATGTACTTCATCAGACAATGTGCCGTGCGGAGATGCAATAACAACGTGGTTTTGCATGTCCGTACTAAAAGTAAAAATGGTGTTTGATGTTTAATATGCTGCTGGGGGATGCAGAATTGTTTTTAAGAGGTGATGAGCTGTTCAGTTGAATAATGGTGGAAACGGTCAATACGACCGCAGTAGTTCTGAAAGCCATTTAAATGGTCTTTGTGGTCGGCTTTGTTTACTCCAGGATTTGCATGTGCATTAGGTGAACCTGGCAAAAATGTAGTTGTTTTTACAGTGATTTCAGCTGAAGAAGCTAAATTTCTGATACCATTATTGTCATTATTGATTTTTTTAAAGAAAGAAGCTTGTATGCTCTTTACCTTCGTAAACAATAGCTGAACAGATGTTGGACCAAGATGGCCGCCAAATGGACTGAGTTGCCTTAAAGAGATAGTTCACCCAAACATCTCAATTCTGTCACCTATTCACCCTCATGCCATTCAAAACCTGTATATGACTCTATCTTCTGCAAAAGGAGATATTTTGAGAAATGCCTTTGTGGTTTTGTGTCCGTACAAACCCTTGTTTGGTTAACATCATTCTTTAAAATATCCTCTTTTGTGACATGAATTGACGTGAGGGTGAGTTAATGATACAATAATTTTCATCTTGGGTCAACTATCCCTTCAAAGTAAGTTTTTAGAGTTTACTAGCATGACTCCACAAAGATAGATGCTTTACAAAGGCACAGAATAGGAGTTTTATTTCTGTTGTTTGCCGCTTTTTGTTGCGTGATTTACAGTAAGGGTCTCGTTTCACACATACAAAACTATAACAGTTCCTCACTGTTCATCTGTTCTTTTCTCAAACACTTCGACCCCATCCACAGGTCCCGGGCAAATATAAACATGTACACAAAGACAACCCTAGACTTAATGTCAGCTGAGGTGCGAGATTAGGACAGCAGAATCTCTTCTGCTGTAAATGGGGTGGATTTTAGGTGTGGAGCTTTAATTGTGCTCCTGGGATCTCACCCTTGTTTGTGTTCTCGCTGTGTATCTGACAACCAACCTCAACTCCAGCTGAGACTCACAAGTTCCACAACAAAACGTGAGCTCGACTCCATCTTGTGTGAAGAGAGTGAGAATTGCTCGTTCTTTCCCCCGAAACCCCATCCATGGGCCCGTTAGCCATAGGGAAGAAATTTACATGGCACAGGGGATTAAAGTTTGATTATTACAGATACTGAGGAACATGCTGATCATTCATGCTTAAGGTTTGACCTTCTCCAATCAGCTTAATGGGAATGACTCATCCAAGTGGATTTCTTTTTTTAATGCGATTTCTTTGTTCTTCCATTAGAGACCCCCATCCTCCTTTAAAGGAACAGTTCACCCAAGATGATGACATCATTTACGCTCCCTCATATGGTTTCAAAACTGTTTGATTTTGTTTTCCCTATAACACTCAAGTTAGGAAATGAGGATAGTAGAAGAAGGTTTAAAGAATATAAAGCAGATTGTTATTATTGCGAATAATGTCCATGCCATTAGAGACCCCCATCCTCCTTTAAAGGAACAGTTCACCCGAGATGTCATCATTTAAGCTCCCTCATATGGTTTCAAACCTGTTTGAGTTTGTTTTCCCTATAACACTCAAGTTAGGAAATTAGGATAGTATAAGAAGGGTTAAAGAATATAAAGCAGATTGTTATTATTGCAAATAATGACCATCCAAGTAGTGATTTTTTCTAGGCAATATAAAAAGAATTGGTGTTGGAGCAGTGTTTTTGCTAGAGGCCAATCGAAAGATAGATAGGACAACTTTCTGGGCACAAAATATCAATGGAAGTTGTAGCCACTGGGGAAGTCAATGTGGCTCTTCTGTTCAATACAATGAATCACTTGCAGTTAGAGCACACAGTCCAGACGCTTTCACAAACCTTATGTTTGCTTACAATCAGTGGCGAATCCCTTACGTCTGGAAAGGCAGGCATGAGTAGTAATTGTAGCCAATTGTATTTGTGACACGCTTTGGCTTTTCACAATGACTGGCGTGTTATTCTTCAAACTAATTATTCAGCCCTTAATATTCTGCTCAAACCATGTTCCACACCCATTAAATTTGATATGTTAATTTGGATTGTTAGAATTTTGATGATGGCAATTTTTAAGTAGTTAAAACATGAATTTGGAATGGAGGATTTTTATTAGGGCTCTAAGACGGCGGTACATTTTCACATTTAGAAGATGCTTTTAACCAAAGCTAATTCCAAAAGTGAGGGAAACCATAAGCGATGAGTCATAGAAAGCTGTTATAGGAGTGCTATGTTGCGCTTTAACAATGGTAAGAGACATACCTGTGAGAAGGGTGAAAGAAGTACCAGTAGTTGTGTTTCTTTTTTAGATGTAACAGTAAAGGCATAGTTCACCCAAAATAAAAAATTGTGTTGTTATTTACTCACCTTCGAGTTGTTCCAAATCTGTATAGATACAGAGAAAGATGTTTGGAAGAATGATTTTAACCAAACAGTTCTTGGACCCCATTGACCGTAGTAGAACATATTACTTGTAATTGTTTTATTCTGTCGACGACAAAGAGAAGATATTTTGAAGAATGTAGGACAGCAGACAGTTCTGGGGCACTTTTCACTCCGTTGTCATTTTTCCTACAATGGTAGTCAGTTGGTTCCAAGAACAGTTTGGTTACAAGCATTTCTCCAAATATCTACAAATTTGGAACAAGGAGAGAGTGCAGAATGTTATTTTTTGTCTAAACTATCCCTTTAAATGTGCACATTCAAGTGTTCACACAAAAGATTTTTTGCTGTTTTTGATTTTAAATGATGCTGATCTGACAGAGTTTGGAATATAACTTCTCCAGCAAGGAATGGTGAATTAAAGTAAGATTGATTTTGTTTAAGAGGGGATTGGAGGTATAAGTGCAGAGCCAGGGGTCATTTTGTACATTAGTATCAATCACTTGAACTCGATTTGTGACGCTCCTCACTACATGTAACACATTTTTCCTTATTATAACTAAATAACTAACATCTACTCAAATTCCTATTTCAACCCTAGGTGCAATGTGCAAGGTGAGGACCGGAGGATTCTGGGAGTGGAGTTGGATAAGGACCATCACGCCCTCTTTGTGGCCTTTTCAAGCTGCGTAATCCGCGTTCCTCTCAGTCGCTGTTCTGACTATGGTGTCTGCAAAAAGTGAGTGATTATGTAGATGCTCCTCAAAACCCAGATTTCTCCACATTAGTCATGTGTCAGATCATGCACCAAGTATGCAGGGCATTTAAAAAAGCAAAGACAAAAGAGAAGTTTCAAGCATGTTTGAAAGATTTACTGGAAATAGCCGCATTGACAATGCAGTGCACCAGCTTAGTACTAAGAAGAAAGTTCATGACAGTCGTGTAAGAGTCTTCTAAAAGTCCTGCGTGATGCTTTAGATCTATTATGTATAAAGATCTCAGCAGATACAGAAAGTGCACTAAAAGACACTCATTCACATTTCAACACAGATGCATTTTAGAGGGCACAAAAGCATTAGTATTCAGTATGCACATAAATGACGCTGAGATGGGCTGCAGTGGATGTAGACGTGTTTCCATCACATGCTAGCCAGCATTCGGTACTCGCACGCAAATTAGAGCCATCTGATTGGCCGCGGGCCAGCAGCGAACGATTCCTTTTTTTTACGGCGGCTGTATTATGAGCAAGCTGATGGACTGTGTTTCCTTTTTAAAATATCGTCCAATCCTATCAGGGGATTTCAGTCCAGATTCCTTTCCAAAAACAATCCTGCCTGCTCAGTGATGTCGGATCCAGCCGTGTCTTAACTTTTTACCAATCTGTTCGCTCATGCAGCCGCAGCCTCTGAGGACAGGCTTGCCTGATAATCTCTGGGGATGTTTGTGTGAAAACATCCCTTTTTTCCCTGTCTTCTCTCTCCGGTTTGTTTTCATGTGTAGTGAGCGCTGGCTGGTTTGTTTACATTGAAACACTTTTATTTATTCAAAAAAGAACTTTAGTTTGTTTTCATCGAATAGTTTGTTCCATTTAGTCTTAATGACATTATTTGTCTCGTTTTCTATTAAAAACGTAGTGCATTTTCTAGTCTGCCTTAATATCTTATGCATTTTATTGAAAGTGATAGTTGACCTAAAAAGAAAATTCTGTCATCATTTATTCACTCGACATTTCAAACCTGTATGACTTTCTTCTGCAGAACACAAAAGAAGATATTTTGAGGAATGTTGTTTATCGGCCCTTTCTCTTGCATTTGTTTTGCGTCCATGCAATATGAGTTCAGTGTGCCATCGCTCTTCAAACTTTCTTCGAAATATCTTATTTTGTCTTCAGGGTAAGAAAGCCAACCACACTGTTTAAAGTTTTATTATTTAGTTTTACTAGAAAACGTGGCTAAAATATAATTTCATTTTTTTGATTTCCTCTGTGATTGAAATGTGAAACGTGCTATAGCATAGACTGCATTTACACACATATCCTCAATTGCTAGTGTGCAAGCGCACATACATATGTAGTGAAGGTCATTGAAGTGCAGGGTGCTTTGCTCAAGAGGTCCAGTGTTGGCAAGCGCACTCGTCCGGGGAATAAAGGAGGCAGGTTTTTGGCATCCGAAGACCAACAGAGAATAAGGATAACATGCATGAAACAAGATCTGATCTGGGCCAGATATTAAAGAATTTGAATTGGTTGACAGTGGTCTTCCAGCAAAGGAAACAAATGTGTGACGAGGAAAAATACAGCAGGAAGTAGGAAGAGACCTCACCCATTCACTCCTATTTTACCTGTCTCTCTCCCTTTTTCTATCTTAACTTCGCTTTCTGCCTGTCTGTCTGTCTGTCTCTATTCTTTCTGTTTCTCTGGGTGACTTGCCAGCTTAGCCATATGAATCTCAGTTGGCCCCTGGCAAACCTAACACACCTGTCAATCATGCCGCACAAATACACACACACACCTGGCACCACAGCAGTAAGACCCTTTTTCGCTGTACTTTTCCCTCAATCTCACAGAGTCTGACCAGCGAGAGGCATTAATGCTTTGTTATGGAGATTGCGTGTCTGGCTGTCCCTTCCAGCATGTGACATATACTCAGAGGGGGAAAGGAAGGGGAAATAGGGGAGGGGGTGTTTGGGTAGAGAGACAGCGAGTTAGAAAAACACACACAATGTTTCCAGCACATGTGGTACGAGTTAACTCTGTGTGTGTGCGTTTTAGGAGCTGTTTGTCCTCGCGAGACCCGTACTGCATCTGGCTGAGCGCGGGGAATTGTGCCACCGTGGCGCCTGGGCTGAAGTAAGTTAAACTGCATCACGCAACCTTCTATTAGTCTTGCAATAGTAAACATCCTTTAGCACACTTTAGAATTCATTACTGTGAAAAGACTACAGGGCTGTAGTCGCCTATATACAGTCTGTGTTCTTATAGGACGCATCACTGTTTAAAGGTCTCTCGAGTTACTCTAAACATCTTAAAAACATCTGGGAAACATCAGATGGCCGTAAAACGTCTCAATAATTTATTACCAAGCACAGTTACCGAATTCTAGCAGACATTTTTCACATTGACCTGAATGACTTCATAGATAACCTAAAAATAATTTGACTGTATGTTCATATATAGTCACCTTGTCCAATTTTAAAGTGACTTATGATGTAAATTAGTTACGTCCTCTTATCAATGTTTTACAATAAATTTTGGTCAAAACAGCCAATTTATTCTGTCGTTAATGACATCACTGTCACACACACATTCGCACCGCACCGTCTGTTGCTAATTTACATCTGCTGCTTTGGACCGATCTGCAGATATTTGTCAAACATAAACCTTATTTAAAAGACAAGCACAAGGGCTTGTTTACGAGACTCAAAAACTGTTACAAATGGCACATTAACATTTACAAATATTTGTGTAAGTACATCACAAATGTCTGCACTGCACAAACTCTATGTCCCTAAAGCCTGTTTTTTTTATAGATATTTTCAGACTTTTATAGCACAGAATATATATTTCTGCATATTTATTATTAATACAGCCACGGAAAAAAATAAGAGACAATTTAAATATTCAAATGTTTCAGAATGTTTTTCTGAATTTACTATTTAAAGGTATGTGTTTAGGTCAAATTATCATTTATGTTCATTCATCATTTACGTTCAGTTTTCAATCTGTGAACAATATTTCTCCCAAGTTAAAAAAAAGATACATTTCTATTTGCATTGGTTTGCAGAAAATGAAAACTGGAGAAATGATGCTCTGTATTTTTCAGACCTCGAATACTGCAAAGAAAACAAGTTCTTACTTGAAAGCAATATAACAGTAATATTTGTACATGTGTTTAGGAAAAGTGCAAATATATATTTTTCAACCTCGATTTTTATCACAGTTTTCTTGTGTCTTGTCATGCTGTCAGTCTTTCACACTGCTGTTGGATGACTTTGTCACTCCTGAGGTTTGAATTTGTTGATATTCAACAAATACTGACCTGGACTGGCCGTATTACATCTGGAAATGCTGATTAAAGGAAAATTTTGTATGATCTCTAAATTTTTGCGCGATTTGTTGCAGAGCATGATTTTTTGCTTAAATTTAAATGAAAAGATACATAGTGTTAGATGTCCTTACCTACAGTCTCTTTTCTATTTACATAATCACACACCTGTCCTTTGCGATAGAATATATTGGTATCTGGTACAACACCACTTTTGAAGTCATGTTGAATTTATGTTGTCATAAATCTAAAACAGCATGGCATTTAAAGAAAGCAGTCATATAGAATTATGGGTGAGGGTGTAACATCACTCCACCATCATTAGATTCATGTCTTATATCACAGGGTTATTGACGGCCTGTACATTTTATTTTCACGGCTTGGTCTCTTTATACTGTTTTTCTGTGTCCTGGTCGCAGTATTAAATGGTTTTACGTTCTAGCCACTACTTTGGACTTAAACCCAATATTTGTGGCAGCATGTGGTCCAAATGTCTAGCTGTTAGTATGGATTGTTTTAAACAGAGATGTTACGTTTTTTTTTCTTCTCCTTGAACTCATGAACGTTATTTAATGTATACATCAAATTTCCAAAGCACGGCAAACGAAATAGACGGCACTCGGTAAGGGTACTTATCATTGTCCCAGAAGAGCTTTGGTTTTTCTCTAATGCTCAATTATTTGCTTACAGGGCAAATCTTATGCCATAGTCATGGATCTTTTGCTGTCAGATGCTATAAAGTGTTCTATAATCATATAGTGCGTCGTAATTATTATGAAGAGATGTAGGATCTTGGCCTGAAGCTTGTTTTTCTTTTCATAAAAACCAGAGGCAACAGGACACTTACTAGTCAAGCATGCCAGCAGATATCAGAGTTCACCCAAAAATGAAAATGAAACAGTAGAAAAATTTCTTTATAAATTTCTTCGTTCTGCTGAACACAAAAGAAGATATTTGAAGAATGTGGGAAAGCAAACAGCTCTGAGGCAATTTTAATATTTAATACTATGGTAGTCAATGTTTGCCGAGAACTGTTCGGTTACAAGCATTCTTCCAAATTTCGTACTTTTTGTTCGTCAGAAGTGAGAACAAATAAACGTATACACATTTGGAACAACTCTAGTAAATTTTTCATTTAATGGTGTACTGTCCCTTTACTATGCACGTATTAGGACGAATTTACAGTGTGGCTAAAATCGTCATTCTTCTCGTCAGTTTTCATCCAGCGGATTCCCAGGAGTCATTGTGCACACATGTTACTTCATATAATAAAACGAATGTGATTGGTCGCTTTACGTGCCGGCCAGGCTGTACCTTCCTTTGAGCTTGATGGCTGAAATGTGGAACCGATATTTTGCCGTTAATGAAAAAAAAGAGTGGATAGTGTCCAAACAAGTAACAAGACAAGGTACAATAGGTCTGCAGGAGAACAACAGCAGCAGAGCACACAGTGTGTTTAAATGCTAATCAGCTTCTAATGAAATACTGCTCGACAGAGAAGGTGACATGAGAGAAAAGAGGCCAATAGATGTACTTTGTACTTTGGTTATAGTTTGACTTTCTCATTTTTAGAACAGTTATGCAACCTTTTGCAGTTTTTTTGGAGAATAGGAAAAAATCTCTTTTTTATCCGTGGGAGATTTTCCACTCTGTGTTCCCCTTTTCCCCATTCATTCACTCCCAGGGGCAATTTAATCTCCACAGGATAAGAGAGAGAGAGAGTTTATGCTAATGTGTGTGTGTTGGCCAATTCAGGTATGATGAAAAGCATGCGTCTAAGAGCCATATTGATGTTCAGATATTATGCACCTGCGAGATCCCAATTTACCACTTTATGCCAGAGACTTTTTTATCTTGTCCTTCCATTTATCTTTCAGTATGAGATGAAGTCATCTCTCTGTCTCTCTCACACAAACCCTCTTTCTTGCTCTCTCTCCACTCAGGTTAATGGAAATAAGGACTCTAAATCATGTCAGGTAGAGGGGGCTGATTCGCAGATAGATTGAATATGCAGGGCAGGGCGAGGCAAGAAAGAGGCAGGTGTCTCGGCAGGGCTGAAATGGGGTGTCATTATATGATAAGTTATTTGTGTGTGTGAACGTGCATGTTTTATTTCAAACAAGTCACCGTTGTACCCTTCGCTCCTCAGTTGAGCCAAACATCCCGAGTCATCTCTGATTGTCTAAATGGATTTAGATTGAATTGATTTAGCCATAGCTAGAACGTTTAGTGTTTCGGAACAGTGTTTACCTGTGGTTTTTGCCTTATGAACCCCGCAGCTTTAAGCTCAAGTAGACCCACTTACACTGGCGGCGGGAGCTGCTTTGCGCTTTCGTGACGTGAGGCCAAAGGTTTGGGGACATCACGCAAGTAACGTTGCCACGTAGGCCTACATATTGTAACCTTATCAAAGAACCTAATAAAAAGTGACCCTGGACAACAAAACCAGTCTTAAGGAGCACAGGAACATTTTTAGTAATCTGCAAAAATATATTGAAGGGGTGAAAACTACTGAATTTTGCCACAAATCATTAGGATATTAAGTAAAGATCATGTTCCATAAAGATATCACATGAATTTCCTACCGTAAATGTATTAAAACTTTATTTTTGTGAGTGAATGGCCTCAGATTAACAACTTCCAAGGCGATTTTCTCAATATTTTAATTTTTTTTGCTCCCTCAGATTCTAGCTTTGATAACAGTAGTTGTTCCGCCAGATAGTGTCCTATCCTTACAACCCATACATCAATAGAAATATTATTTCTTCAGCTTTCAGGTGATGTAAAAATCTCAATTTCGAAAGTTGACCCTTAAGACTGGTTTTGTCGTCCAGGGTCACAAATATGAAAATATGTATTCCCAAATATTTAATATAGGGTATAGTTAATTTCCCCTAAAATGCATTTTTTTAATGAGCCGCCATGCAAATAAAGTGACATTTCTTGACCCGACCCGCATGGCCCAAACACACCAACATACATTTACTTGCACACAATACACACTTGAAGAAACCATCATGATAAGAAGGTATTTTTGTTTTATAAGGAAAGTTTACCCAGCATGAAAACTGTTGTTATGTTATTACAATCTCATCTTACTTTTTTCTTCCGTGGAACACAAAATGTTTTGTCCGATTATTAGTAACTGGCACAATGTCCTAATTCACTTTCATTGTGCGAAAAAAAAAAGCGTAAAATTTGTTGTGTTCCAATATTTGTACAGATTTGGAACGACACCGGGGTGGGTAAACTAATGCTCTAAATACCCACCGTGATACACTGGTTGGGAATCACTGTTGTACGAAACAAGAGGCTTGCAGCGATCTTAGCGCTTTGAGAATGATGGTTTTGGACGTTCAGGTACAGAAGTGCGTGCTCCATTAGACCACATTCCCTGATCTAATCACGTCTCCATGGTAACACTGAGAGAAAGCGAAAAGCGGCGGAAGGGGTTGTTGGGCTGGGTGTGAGATGTCACTCAGGTGCTCAGCAGTGAGCAACAGTGACACCCTCGTTTCTGTGATGCCAAGAGCAGCAGAACATTGCGGTCGGTGAGCGACGTGTCGCCGTGGTTACGCTGTTAGGCAGCATGACTCGGCAACATCTTACTAAGCATATTTGCTTGAAATTTCTCTTAATGGACTGTTTTGCTCAAACAGTAATTTCCTTTTACAGAAAGTCTCTTTCATTTGAAAAGGAGACATTATTACTTATTGCAAAATGAAGGAGTAAACGTCCTTGTAGCTCTTTTCAAAAATCTCACTTAGAAGTAATGTGTAATGCATATGTTTGCCAACCTTTATGTCATGTGTACACCCGCTGTACGATCAGTAAATCTCAAGTACCTTTTTATCAACGCTAAATCATGAATTTACGTATAAATGAAATCTGTAATTTGTTTAATACAGTACAGTACGCTTAGCAAAGCAACATTATGCACTTACAAAACACATGCAGAGTACTTCAAACACATGCCGAGTTTCCAAAAGAGCTGCAAATCTTTGCATCTTGTAAAGAAAATGCTCAATTACATATACATTATATAAATTATATACAGTATATATATATATTTGTTGTGTGCTCCAGGAAGATTTTGTATGCGTAAGTCTACCACTTCTTATATATAGCAAATAGCAAAATGAATATTTGGAAATGTAAACTGAAATTTCCTACTGACACGCTTCAGCAAAAGATGGGAATAAGGAACTTAAAACCAATCCTCGGGGTGAAAATACTAACATGCATAAAGCAGAATGATAAAAGAATTTCAAATAAAATTATAAATATTTAAAATATAATTGCATTATACATAAACATCCTCTGTAATGTCTAAAGTGATGTCCAACATGGAATTATCTACATTATTCAAGGTTTTAAAAGTGTTGCAGGTGTGTTTCGGTTTGATTTTGCTTAGTAACATTAGAAATTGGATAAAAAACAACACATGGAATATAAATATATTACAACTGTGTAAATTGTAGTCAATACAGAATATTTTATTTCCTGTGATCTTCCTATAAATTATACACAGATTCCCTGAAACACTGTAGTTTGCCTTTTTCCCAATAGTTTTTTCCTATAAATATAAATACTATAAATAAGTTTACTACTGCTTTGTCCATGTTGTAAAATACACCATATTTTGATGGTTTAATCAAACCTGAGTATTCTTAAAAGCTAATATGCTCACCGTACAATACTTTTGGCCACTACTGTATATCAATTATTAACACTAAACATGGTTGTCATGGTATAGAAAACACGTGCCCTTCTATGTCCGCACTCAAGCAGATTGTAACATGTTATTTCCATTTACAGTTGCTCAAAGAGGCAACAACAAGCCGATGACAGCAGAACTAATTAGAAGAATCATTAAGGAGACGTGCACAAAGAATGATTGTCACTCGCTTGTTCTTTCTCACTCCCTCTCTTACTCATCTTTCTTCTGTCCTCTCTGCTTCTGTCTCTGTCACAGGTCTGGATTTGAACAGTATGTCGAGAGCGGATATCTTCAATACCCAGACAGCTGTCATGGTGAGTTCCAGACAGTCCAAGCAGACTCTCTCTCAGAGGTCATAACCCATCCACACCGTTATTACAGCTCTGCACATTCCTCATTCTTGTTGCTGAACAGCTTCTCTACTGTTCTGAAGAGCTCTAGAACACAAGAACCTTATTGAGGAGAATCTGGTGAAATGTGTCGGGAACATTTCTGGGTCGAATGTCCCCTATAATGAAAATAAAATGTTTTGCATGAAGAAATTGACGGTTTTAACATCCTCTCCCATTATTATATGTGCAACGTAAGAAAATAAGTGTTTAGTATTGTAAATACGTAATGTACAATAAATGTATTTGTTGTACTAAATCTGAGTAGTCATAGGACGATTTTAATAAAAAACTATAACAGGTGACAATAAGATTTGATTTAACATTACAATAATGAGAATTAAAAGGACAATTCAGCCCAAAATTTTAATTCTGTCTTTTTTTTTTTCGAATCTTTTTGCCATTTTAAACCTGTATGATTAACTTTTCTGCAGAACACAAAGAAGATATTTGAAGAATGTTGGTAACCAACAATGGCGTTACCCATTCACTTCTAATGTATTGACACAAATCCAAAGGAAGTCAATGGGAACCGCCATTGAACATTCTTCAAAATATCTTCTTTGTGGTCTCCAGAAGAATTTAAGTCATACAGGTTTAAAATGACAAGAGAGTATATGAAAGTATTTCCATTTTGGGGTGAACTATCCCTTTAAGGAGGAAATGTGCTTAATGGTTATTGAAGAAATGTGAAAATGAAATGAATTAATAATGCATCAGTACAGTTTAAACTCAATTATAATTATGGTCCTTTAATCATATGTTCTTTTTTTTGTAGATGTCTTGGCCACGACCCGCAAACAGAACCCCGCTGTGGACTCAGCATATGGTCAGTGTACCAAATGACTGCGATGTGTTTTAATTTTATTCCCCTCATTCTTTTTTTTGTAAATAATCACTCTTGACCAGCCATATTCATAGTCATATTCTCGTTCATTTCAAGGCAAAAAAATCATGACAAGCCATTTCTTTCCAACAATGGGCATAGATTGCTATTATTATCGTCACATTCTGTGGCTAGCGTCTTGATGTGAACATAAAAGCATATCATTTTAATATCCGACAGTTTCCCTTTTCTCTCTCTCACGCAAGCACATAAACTTCCCTATGTCCCGCTCTGACCTCTGAGCAGCCATTACAATGACTTCTACCGAGGCGCATCCCTGATCAATAGCATGCATTACACAAATGACCGGCAGTGAGCCTGCAGGCTGAAGATCTGGTGCGCACACAGAAATGGCCTGCAGGACACGACTCAGACTGTGCCAGTGAGCTTTGAGCGAGATCTTTGAAGGAAACTGAAATTCGCGATCTGACAAATTAATTTTCTCACCGAGTGGATGTGTGATAATATGTCAGTGTGTGTGTGGAAGGGAGGGGGGTGTTGTGATAGACAGGGCACGTGCGTATGAAAGAGAGACGGAGCATATGTGCGTGTTTTGGAGAGAGAGGGAGCGTGCATGCGAAGTGTGTGTCGGAGGGTGAACGAACGAGTTGCAGGGTTTGATTTGCTTTTTTGTGTGAGGAATATATTACTTTCAGACAGTCATACGCTAACGTTAGCTGACAGCTGGTGTGTGTGTGTGGTTGTGTCTCTAAAGTGTGCCTGTGGATACAGAATGATCGAGGTCAGAGCATTGCATACAGCTATTTTACAACACACAGTACTCTCATAGAACACACGATGGCGAAAATTTGAATATATTATTGCTGGATTAGTCTCTTTGCGTTATTAGCACAGGTGACTTTCAGTAAACAATAGCATTTTCTAGTCACCTGCTTGGTTTTAATCCCCAACTAATGAATCAGTGGCGCTGTTAAAACACAGCTGCTTATGAAGCTGAAATAAAAAGACGTGAATAATTCTCGGGTGACTTCTTACATGTATTACTGTCTGTTATTTGCATATTAAAACGAGAATGATGTGATACAGGTCAAATGGAGGAAAGAATGGTCAGTTCGAGAGATTGGAAAGGATGGAGATGAAAGTGATAGTTCACCCTAAATGAAAATGATGTCATGATTTACTCGCCCTGTTGTCATTTTAAACCTGTAGGACTTTCTTTTTTTCTACAGAACACGAAAGAATTTTTATAGAATGAACAACGGCAGTACCCAGTGACTTGCACTGGTTTTTGTGTCCAAACAATAGACGTTGATGCGTACTGTCTTTGTTCGGCTACCAACATCTTCAAAATATCTTCTTTTGCGTTGTGAGGGTCACACAAGTTTGAAATGACAAGAGCGTGAGTATTTGAGAGAATTTAATTCATTTTTTGGTGAACTATCCCTTTAAGGAAGGAAAAGGGAGGATCGAAACGAAAAGACAGTGTTCATCATTTCATGAGCCTGTAGTGTTGTTGTTGAAGAATTGACAGTACAGCATGTGGGGCGCTGGACGGCGTTTTCGCCGCCTCGCCGGCGTCTTTCACACTGTGCGTTTTCTATGGTGTGAAAGAGCACACAGTGGGTGCACGGATTCAATAAGCTTCCCCGCA
>SOYY01000084.1:0-43969 GCA_008369825.1 Triplophysa tibetana
GTGATTAAAACTGATCTTGGTGTAAATTTAACACCAAATTCACTGTTGTTTGGCCTTTTTTTAGGCAGGAGGCAACCCCAAAAAACAGTCTGAACTGAATTTGCAGTACAGGCTGCTAACTGATGAAGCAAGTTAAAATGTACACTAAGGAAACCTGGACTAAGGAAGCAGGAGGGACAAACATATTCTGCTTTCTTTGTTTTTATCTGCGTATTGAGGTAAACTTTGAATAAAGTCCAATAGTGAGAAACATATTTAGTTTTAACCCCAATAATGTTTAAATAATCTATTAAAATAATACAGCACCTAGAAGCACAGGGGCAAAATGGGGTATGCAGTATATGGGTGCATAGTGGTTACGCACAAGGGCACAATATATTTAAACGTTTTTTTATGACGAAAAAGTCATAATCTAAAACGTTTTAGTTTCACAAGTTAAATAAATATGTAATGATTTAATATTTCAACCATCACTCTATGACAGTCAAATGACCAAATGGATCGAGCAAAGAAACTCCTAAAGCGCAAAAAAAGAACTTAAAAAAATTGACATGTAAAAAGTATTGACATGTAAAAACAATGTTCAAGTGGAAAACATCGGTTATCAGTTCATCTCTGTACATCTTTCAGTTATTTAACGTCATGCCTGCGTTCTTCATATAACACGATCAGATGCGTCTTCTGCGAACAGCGCACAAACAGAGCACCGGAGAGATTGCGTCTGGACAGTGAAACAGCGCCATGATTGACAGGATGACAGAGACATGAGCGCAAAAAAGGTTCGATAATATAAGATCATTTCTGAGTTCAATGTAAATGAGTTTGTCTTTGTTTTACTGTAATGATGTGTGTTCATAAAATGTGAACCACAAACTAAAAATATTTAAAGCAAGGGTAAAATCAAAAGATTTTTTTATTTATTTGTGTTATAATGTCTGTTATCCGTCTTATTTTGTTTTTCAATAAAAGTTTAATTAAAGTTTCAGTAAAAGTATGTTTAACCTAGGTTGTTTTAGTGATGGTTAGTTTTTATTAAATATTAATGAACCACAAACTAAGCATTCATTTTAAAGTAGGCCTAAGTGTGAAAAAACAAAGACCGTTTGTTTATTTGGGTTATCCAACGGGAGTATGGCATGTGATGGGTCTTATAATCTAATTCTAAGTGTCTAACATTGAAGATCAAAACAAGCTTATTTCCTCAACAGCACATCTCTAATGGGCTTCAATTCAAGGAAATAAGAGTTGTGGAAAGAAGTCGTGTATGCTTTCAGATGGATATAAATGGCAAAGTCCTTATGCACTAAGAGCTGGAATTCAATGTCACGTTGTCAAAGAATTTTGTCTTGAAAAGTGCTGAAATTTTTTATTACTCAAAGAAAACCAGAGTAAATGCAAAATGCAGTTTTTAAATGATGGTTTTATTTATTACGGGAAACACAATCCAAACATTTCTGACCATAGTCTCCACAAAACCTTTTTGATTTTATAAACAAGGTCCAAGAAGCCTGTAAGTGATATCAGAGATATTTGTATGATTTGCTTCTAAAACATGGCCTAAAAAAAGACATCTAGCCTTGTTATGTAGTTGATCAATTCTTCAGATACAAAAGAAGATTGTGTAGAAAATCGTAAAGCACCAAAAGTCATGACCCTGAACCTTGAGCAAATAAAGCTGCCACACTAAAGCTTTTCAGAAAAATACTGGTGTAGCAGCAGTATGGGTTCCTGAAGCATGCAAAGATAGAGAAAACACAAATTAGACAAAGTGTTTGATGTAGTTAAAGTCCAATATACAGTTGTTCACTATAGGCACTAGTAAAAATATGAACAAGTGGTGGTGTTTTGGCATCTTTTAGAATGTAGGGGGATGGGGGTGCAGAATGCTCTTTTATTGCTAGAATATTTTATTGGTGAGACACTTTAAAAGTCCAGTGTATTTTTTGGGAGGATCTATTGACAGAAATGTAAGATAATATAGATAACTGTGTTTTCAGATGTGTACAATAACTCTACATGATGAAGCGTTATGTTTTAATATCTTAGAATGAGCTACTTCTATCTACATGCACTGCAAGTCCCCTTGTCTCGAATTCGCCACATTGTTTCAATACTGCTCCACAGAGTCCATTTCATAAATACGTTATCTCCTTCTGCAAAGAACGAAATCGTGGAGACATCTTAGTTCTGTGTCAGCCATTGTAGTTCTTCTAAAGGGAGATGACGCTACATTTCATACCCTTGACATTTAATATGTGTTTTCTTAATGTGCATTGCTTTGAAGCACATCTTCCACTCTAAACACTATTTTAATTATACCATCAATCTTTACGTTTCAGAAAAAGAATAATGTTTTCAAGTGTAGCGATGTAGTATGGGGACACCAACAAAATCTAAATGCAGCGGACTACGCTACCCTGTCACCAGAGAACTACAGTAAATGACCCACAAAGGGAGAACACAGGTTCACTAGTGTAAGAAAGGTGGTCCAAAGCGTGGATATCAAAAATACAAAACTTTATTTGGTACAATTAATAAAGGCTGCATGGCATAAACCAGAAGCACAAATCACACTCACACCCATACACACACAAACACCTCATATATCACTCAATCGTAGGACTAGGTGCACAAGTCTCATCACACACACACAGTGAAGTCAAGCATCAATACAAAGCACTCAGTGACGGGAAACAACCACAACACGAGAAGACTGGCTAGCTGCCTGCCCTGGACCTCAGCTCCTCTAACAAAAATACATTTACCAAATGATCACTTCAATTGTCAGACAAACTTAATTTGCACAATCAAAATCAATGTACGTTCTATAGTAAAGAGAGTTACATTTTGTAAAGGAGGGGAGAGAAGAAAAAATAAAAAAGATTACTGGCAGCCTTTTTAAATGATCCGAGGCTACATTCCAAACGAAAAAAACAAACAAAAAGAAAATAACAGGATCTCCAAACTTAAATTAACACAACTGACACATGAAAGAAAAGATCGTTCACAGTGCCAAAGAAACTAGAAATTAAAGAAACAACACAACAAAGAAATAAACCAACAACAATATATATATATATATATATATATATATATATATAAATATAACCTATAATTAAAATACGTACGGACACCAGCACATGACTAAAGAAGAATGCAAACTCCAGCACCAGCAGTGCGCATATAGGCAGAATATCTAAGATAGTACATACATTAGTAACCATGTAAGTTTACTTTCATTCCTCGCTGTACATCTCATTATATTTTTATTGTGCTAATAAATCACACTCTTCAGACTTCCAACAGAAAGTTAAGGTTTAATGGTGAACCAAAGATAAGATTGGTAAAGTTGTATATTTTAGAATTGAGAAATAGACTGTTTTTTGGAA
This sequence comes from Triplophysa tibetana, assembly GCA_008369825.1. NCBI lineage: Eukaryota > Metazoa > Chordata > Actinopteri > Cypriniformes > Nemacheilidae > Triplophysa > Triplophysa tibetana. The sequence goes on from SOYY01000084.1 coordinate 3,390, forward strand.
TGGCAAGGTCGGGTGTGACAGCATCAAACACTGACTATTTGAGCTCTATTTTTGACTGTCTTGGCAGTGTGGGGATACTGAGTTTAGAATGTGTAAGCCTATAATCACTGTTGCCTATGAATGCACAGAGCTGCACCTAAAGGTAGAATTTCTAAGATTGTTATGGGAGAGATTGACAGCTGTTGCTCTTATTGTACTTGGAAGTAACTGTTGAAAGTCGATCTACCGTGGATCTTGATTTAACGTTTTGAAGCAACTGTAGTTATGCTTCAACGTCGAACAGATGTTCGCCTGCATTCACACCAAACCAAACTCAGGACAGACATTTTAATAGTTTCTGAAACCACTATGCATATCATCATGTTGGAACTGACTATTTCTTGAGAAGACCTTTGGGAACTTTTAGGAGAGGCTTTGCATTGTAGTCACGCAACTGTCTACATCATGCTGGGCACTTCAGGCATCAGGAGGGAAGGACAATTTGACTAAGAAACCTTTTATAGTGATCCCGTGGACTAGATTCAATGTAAACGGGACTCTGTGAGACATATTTACTAAATAGGGAAAAATAGCATGAGAGAAAAGAGCAGATGGGAGTGGAAATGTAGACGGGTTATTAACTAACTATGAAATGCACATTAAAGAAAACACAGGTGCAATCTCATTCCCGAAATGACTAGTGCAATCTACTAATCTACTTGTTTGGCTGTTAAAAAAAGCTGCAAATACCAGTACAATGACGAGTGCAAACCTTATTAAATCTTGTTGGGTGATTCATTTAAATCCTCTCCCATAAAAGTTTGCGTTCTGTCCGTTCTGCGGGCGATGTATGATTCAGACGTTGCGTCACGGGCGGCTGAGTTCCCACGGGACTCATGCCGCCAACTCGCTGCTTCCCGTTCCGTGACGACAGTGGCTACGGCCCTGCCGTCCGCTGCGGGGAGGGGCGAGGGTGATGTGAGGATAATGTGAGCGTCCATCCGTCAGCCACTGGCTGGTGGACCGTTCGCACCTCGCCTCGTCTGACCGTTCCCTAAGAGACGGTCCCACCATCTTGTTCCTACACCAAGTACCTGTAACAGTGCGTGGTGATGATGAGATGTTGCAGCTGTGTTCTTGGGTATGACAGACCCATCTTCGAGTCTGACGGGCACGACACCTGTACAGCACGTTGGGGTTCCAGAATGCAATGGCACGCTTTGTTGTTAGGTTGTCACAGCGGCTACGTTCTCCGGAATGTTGCCGCAACCCCGTCTGTTCCCTGTGGGCTACCGCCGGCAAGGTTGAATGCTTCAGCGAACGGCGGGGGTGATAGGGTTCCTGTGGTAATCACTCTGCCAGCTTCGGCTCGCGGGTCATCCATGCCCTGGCACGTTCACCTGGCTCGTCACCAATGGGCGGTGGTGTACCGTCCCATAGCGGGCAAGACTTGTGTTCTGTCATAACATCTGATAGCTACATCCGGTCACCAGATGCGAAGGCCCTTGGCGCTCCCGCCTCCGGGCGGTCGAGCCCAAGAGGAAGCTTCCCCGGGCCCCCTCGCAAACGTCGGGTGGTAGTGGCCCCACCCTCCCCGAAGGCTCGCGGTTGACCCGGAGATTAGATTAGATTTAACTTTATTGTCATTACACATATACAAGTACAGTGTAACGAAATGTAGTTTAGGTCTAACCAGAAGTGCAATAAGCAAGTGCAGGATATACAGTGTGAATAAATACAGAATACAATTTTAGGGAAATACTACACAAATGTTGTATGAAAATATGACAGTCGGTATGTACTATGAACAATATATACAGAAGGCTATATACTGTGAACATTAATGTACAGGTGGTTATGAACAGATAACAATATAGACAATACAATAGTGCAAGTGACTTGAGTGTGCATTAATTACAGACATTAGCTATTAAAGTTACAGTGCAGTAGATGAGTCAATGCGGTTATTAAAGGTACAGTGCAGTACATGAGTTAATGCAGTTGTTGAAGTTATAGTGCAATACATGAGTAGATGCAGATAATACAGTTACAGAGATGAGTTAGTGCAGTTATTGAAGTTACAGTGCAGTAGATGCGTTAATGCGGTTATTAAGGTTACAGTGCAGTTGATGAGTTAATGCAGTTATTGAAGTTACAGTGCAATAGATGAGTGGATGCAGTTAGTTATGCAATAGATGCAATAGATGAGTTACAGTGCAGTAGATGAGTTAATGCAGTTATGAAAGTAGTTTATTAGTGCAAATGTCATGATTCCACCTCATCTTGTCAGGTATTTCTTAGTCTAGAGGTGGAATCATACAGGATCCTCTGTTTCATGTGGGGAGAGATGTTTTTGACACTTGTGGCTTTCCATACTCTCCCCGAGTCTCGTCTGTGTTCCCGCTCTTTCAGTCTCGTTAGCCTCCACTTAGTGTTTGATCTGTGTCACCTGGTCCCTATTAATTATCCTGAGTTTGTTCCCCATAATGAGTCCTCTTGTTTCTTTGTCTCGTTGCTCGTGCATTGTAGCTGTTCTGTTCTTGTAAGTTGTTCCTGTTATGCTTCGTTGTATCTCCTGCTGCTGTTTCCTTGTTATCTTGTTCCTGTATCCCGAGTTCTAGTAAGTGTTAGTTTAGTTTTGTTTCAAGTGTTTGTGTTCTTAGTTTAGTAAGTCAGTGTCGTTGTCTTTATTTATATATATATTACCCTGTCTTGTTTTCCCCCTCGTGGGTTTTGTTTTGCCTCTTTGTCTTGTTTTGTAATAATAAATTATCTGTTAACCCCGTCATCCCTGAGTCCTGCCTGCAATTGGGTTCTCCCTGCATTGTCTCCCTTGCAGTTTCTGACAGAATGCACGAGCCAACAAAGAACCCAGCAGGCAGCATGCGAGTGCAACGGTCTCATCAGGCTCACCGCCTTTGTGGCATTCACCAGGGGAATTCCCACATGCAGGATTACCTGGAGGAATTCCTGAGTGCTGCAGAGGAGGGGGTTTTTGGAGAGAGGGAGCTGGCGGTTCTGTTTAACCGCGGCCTCAGGGATCCTTTGTCGCCGGAGAGGATGAGAACGCTGGAACCACTGGACTTCGATGTCGTATGGCAGCATGCCTGGAGCCAAACTAGGTCCAGGGTTTCAGTCCAATCCATCCACCCGTCTCCGCTGGCGGCGATTCCGGAGGACCGGGTCCTGACCACTGGGATGGTGAGGTTCGTCAGTCCATCCCACTCTCCTCCCGTCTGCATCCAGAGGAGACGCCCACGGAGGCAGTCATGGGACTCCCCGTCCGACTCCTCCTGCACGGAGCTAGCAGTGCCTTCCACCGCCTCTCTTCCATCGGCCGCACTCCCTGTGGGCTGCTCCCGGAGGAAGAAGTCCAAGAGGGGGGAGCGTTTCAGTACTGTCCAGCATCCGGTGTTCCCGAGGCTGGCTTTCAAGCCGGTCCAGCAACTGGAACCTAGCCCGGTCCAGGAGCCGGAACCAAGCCCTGCCCAGCTGCTCTCAGAGCCGGTTCCGTCCGGCCTTCCCGAGCCTCTCCAGCCGGTCCAGTCCGGCCTTCCCGGGCCTCTCCAGCCGGTCCCGTCCGGCCTTCCCGGGTCTCTCCAGCCGGCCCCGTCCGGCCTTCCCGGGTCTCTCCAGCCGGCCCCGTCCGGCCTTCCCGGGTCTCTCCAGCCGGCCCCGTCCGGCCTTCCCGGGTCTCTCCAGCCGGCCCCGTCCGGCCTTCCCGGGTCTCTCCAGCCGGCCCCGTCCGGCCTTCCCGGGTCTCTCCAGCCGGCCCCGTCCGGCCTTCCCGGGTCTCTCCAGCCGGCCCCGTCCGGCCTTCCCGGGTCTCTCCAGCCGGCCCCGTCCGGCCTTCCCGGGTCTCTCCAGCCGGCCCCGTCCGGCCTTCCCGGGTCTCTCCAGCCGGCCCCGCCCGGCCTTCCCGGGTCTCTCCAGCCGGTCCCGTCCCTTCTTCCCGGGTCTCTCCAGCCGGTCCCGTCCGTCCTTCCCGGGTCTCTCCAGCCGGTCCCGTCCGGCCTTCCCGGGTCTCTCCAGCCGGTCCCGTCCGGCCTTCCAGGGCCTCTCCAGCCGGTCCCGTCCGGCCTTCCCGGGCCTCTCCAGCCGGTCCCGTCCGGCCTTCCCGAGCCTCTCCAGCCAGTCCCGTCCGGCCTTCCCGAGCCTCTCCAGCCGGTCCCGTCCAGCCTTCCCGAGCCTCTCCAGCCGGGGTCCAGCCCAGCAGTCCTGCCAGGGAATAGGACAGTTCTCTTCTTCCTATGTTCTATTGTTTGCCCCCACCCCCCTCCCTTGTTTATTATTTTTATTGTCACACCCGAGTCCACTCGTTGTCATGTCATGTTTGCCCCTTATTTTGTTAACCATGTCTCTCTGGGTCCTGTCTTTGTCTAAGTCTGTCTTGTCTTGTTTGTGCCTTTGAGGAGCATCAGGATGCTGCTCCTTAAGGGGGGGGGGTCCTGTCATGATTCCACCTCATCTTGTCAGGTATTTCTTAGTCTAGAGGTGGAATCATACAGGATCCTCTGTTTCATGTGGGGAGAGATGTTTTTGACACTTGTGGCTTTCCATACTGTCCCCGAGTCTCGTCTGTGTTCCCGCTCTTTCAGTCTCGTTAGCCTCCCCTTAGTGTTTGATCTGTGTCACCTTGTCCCTAATAATTATCCTGAGTTTGTTCCCCATAAAGAATCCTCTCGTTTTTTTTGTCTCGTTGCTCGTGCATTGTAGCTGTTCTGTTCTTGTAAGTTGTTGCTGTTATGCTTCGTTGTATCTCCTGTTGCGGTTTCCTTGTTATCTTGTTCCTGTATCCCGAGTTCTAGTAAGTGTTAGTTTAGTTTTGTTTCAAGTGTTTGTGTTCTTAGTTTAGTAAGTCAGTGTCGTTGTCTTTATTTATATATATATTACCCTGTCTTGTTTTCCCACTCGTGGGTTTTGTTTTTTCCTCTTTGTCTTGTTTTGTAATAATAAATTATCTGTTAACCCCGCCATCCCTGAGTCCTGCCTGCAATTGGGTTCTCCCTGCATTGTCTCCCTTGCAGTTTCTGACAGCAAATGAGCATTCAGTGTAATAGTCCTGGTGTGCAAGTGAGCAGTATAGAGTGCAAATGATGCTATGTGTGTGTAAACAGTCCGGTAGAGCAGATAACATGAAGTACTGGTGTGTACAGTTCAGTCATGGATGCAGCCCTGTTATGCAATGTAAACAATGTAGTAGCAGCATTAAAGTTAAAGTTATGAGGGTTAGTGGAATCAGTGGGGAGCAGAGTTCAATAATGAAACAGCTCTGGGAAAAAAGCTGTTTCCTAGTCTACTGGTTCTTATCCGGAGGCACCTGAAGCGCCTACCGGAAGGCAGGAGAGTAAACAGTCTATGAGCGGGGTGAGAGGAGTCCTTGAGAATGCTGCGAGCTTGACGCAGACAGCGTTTCCTCTGGATGTCCCCAATGGAAGGGAGTGTAGTCCCTGTGATGCGCTGGGCTGTTTTCACCACCCGCTGCAGTGCCTTGCGCTCAGCAACAGAACAGTTTCCGTACCAGACTGTGACACAGTTGGTCAGGATGCTCTCTATCGTGCAGTGATAGAAGTTCACCAGGATAGTTGAAGACAGTTGGTTCTTCTTCAGTGTCCTCAGAAAGAAGAGATGCTGGTGAGCCTTCTTGACCAGGCATGAGGTGTTGGTGGTCCAGGACAGGTCCTCCGAAATATGGGTCCCCAGGAACTTAAAACTGGAAACACGTTCAACAGCCGTCCCGTTAATGTGGATGGGGTCCTGTGTGCCTCCTTTTGCCTTCCTGAAGTCCACGATGATCTCCTTTGTCTTGGAGGTGTTAAGGAGCAGGTTGTTGTCTGAGCACCATGTGTGCCGTACCTCCTCCCTGTAAGCAGCCTCATCGTTGTTGCTGATGAGACCAATCACTGTTGTATCTTCTGCGAACTTGATGAAGGAGTTAGGTCCATTCACAGGTCTGCAGTCGAGTGTAAAAAGGAGTAGAGAAAGGGGCTCAGCACGCAGCCCTGTGGTACACCAGTGTTGAGGGTGATGGTGGTGGAGCAGATGTGGCCTAACCTAACAAGCTGAGGCCTGTTCGTCAGGAAATCCATAATCCAGTTGCAGGTTGAATTGTTAATGCCTAGGTTTCCAAGTTTGATGATTAGCTTGGAAGGGATGACGGTATTGAATGCAGAGCTGAAGTCTACAAACAGCATGCGTGCATAAGTGTCCTTATTATCCAGATGTGTGAGCACGGAGTGCAGCGCCATGGACACTGCATCATCTGTGCTCCTATTGCTGCGGTAGGCAAATTGGTATGGGTCCAGTGTGGATGGTAGAGAGTCTTTTAGGTGTGACAGGACCAGCCACTCGAAGCACTTCATAGCAATGGGTGTGAGTGCTACAGGGCGGTAGTCGTTCAGGCATGTCGGGCTGGAATGTTTTGGAATGGGCACAATGAGGGTGGATTTGAAACATGCTGGAACAACTGCTTTGGTGAGGGACAGGTTGAAGATATCCGTGAAGACCCCAGCGAGCTGCTCCGCACATGCCCTGAGTACGCGACCAGGGATGCCATCAGCGCCAGCAGCCTTGCGTGCGTTTATCCGGCTTAGTGCAGTGTAAACATCTGTGGAGTCTAGTGTGATGATTGGGTGGTCAGTAAAAGGTGTGAGCCTTGTGGCGGGTTCCTTATTGTCTCTCTCAAAGCGTGCATAAAAGGCATTAAGCTCGTTCAGAAAGGCAGCATCTGTGGCTATGGGGATGGAGTGGTTGGGTTTGTAGTCACTAATGGCCTGGATGCCCTACCACATGCGTCGAGGATCAGAATTGGTAAAATGCTCCTCTAGCTTCAACTTGTAGCAGTGCTTGGCCTTTTTGATGCCCCACTTCAGATTTGCCCTGGAAGTACTATAGGCCTGTGCATCACCTGATCTGAATGCGGTGTTGCGTGCTTTCAACAGGAGGCGCACTTCCTTGTTCATCCATGGCTTCTGATTAGGGTATATGGCGATCTGCTTCTGAGTTATGACACTATCAATGGTGGTATTGATGTAGTCCAATACAGAGGAGGTATAGCTGTCTATGTCCGTGTGAGAGCCACTGGTGGCCTGAGAAGCAAACATACTCCAGTCTGTGTGTAGAAACCTTTCCTGGAGTGTAAAGTCTGCCCCCGCAGGCCACACCTTGAAGGTCTTCACTGATGGCTTCACACGATTAATGAGAGGTGAATACTTGGGGGTGAGGAACAAAGAAAGGTTATCATATTGACCCAGGTGGGGGAGGGGGGTCGCGGCGTGAGCTTCAGCCATGTTTGTGTAGACCTGATCCAAAGTTTTGTTTCCTCTTGTGTGGCAGGAAACATGCTGGTGAAATTTAGGGAGCGCTGTCTTTAAGTTAGAGTGATTAAAATCTCCCGCAACAATAAATGCAGCCTCCGGGTGAGCAGTTTGTTGTTTACTGATGGCTGCATGAAGTTCTTTCATAGCAAGCTTGGCATCAGCATCCGGTCGAATATAAGCAGCCGTTATAATGGTGGAAGTGAATTCCCGTGGCAGATAAAACGGTCTACATTTAACCATGAGAAACTCAAGGTTAGCCGAGCAGTGTCTCCCGACAATAACAGAGTTCGTGCACCAAGCTTTGTTGACATAAATGCACAGTCCACCTCCTCTTGTCTTACCGGATTCCTCTGCCGTTCTATCCGCCCGGTGTGTGTTGTAGCCCGCTAACTCAATAGCGTTGTCCGGTATGCCGCTGTGTAGCCATGTTTCCGTGAAGATTATGACATTGCAGTTCAAAAGTCTTTTGTTGTTTATGATGCGGAGTCGAATCTCATCCATTTTGTTCACTAATGATCGTACATTAGCAAGGAAAATGTTGAGTAAAGAGAGCCGGTGTGGTGTTAGCTTTAGCTTAGCTCTTAGCTCTCCGCGCGTTCCCTGGCTTTGTTTACGATCTCGACGCCGCCCCGACGAGCACTTCCGCCCGGCCGTGTGGGGTGCGTAGCATCGGGTGTTTTGACGATCTCAGGGACGAGTTGAATGTTCCCTCCATAAGGGAACGAAGATTAAAGACGTAACCGAGAAGTTTTTACTGGTTCCCTGTTTGCCTGTTGGATTTTTAGTAAATGTAGTTTATTTTGGAATACCCTTTGTTTGTATACTCTCTTCTGCAACTTTTAGTTGTATTTTATGCTCCACTCTTATTCAAAGTTAAAACTCTGTCCTGCCCATTCAAGCTCTGTTAATCTCTCATACGGAGTAAAAATAAAGATGTTTATTTCTCTAGTCTACTACTCAGACCAGCCAAAAATCTGTATTTTTATGGCGACTGCCAAAGATACACAGATTGGAGAGATGAACTATTATGCCTAACAGGGCCAGCACCAAACACATTCTTAGATTCTGGAAAATGGACTTGGGCTTTTAAATGTGCTTTATACATGAAAACCTTTCCACCGCAAAAACACCCTGCACTCTGACTCTCCTGATCTTCCCCCATTTACAGCTTTTAAATTCTCAGACCTGTTTGATGTTTATAAAAACCCTAAAAATGAAATTTGACCAAAAGGGGAAAAAGCACGAACTGAGCTAGAGTAAATTTCTGTTGATGTACTAATGCACAATCCATTAGACCCATTTGAGGCTGTCTCCTGGCAAAGGTATTGACTGCCAAACCTCTTTTGAGCTTTTTAGTGGTACAGTATGTGGTAATTTTGTGGGGTTCGAGACAGTTTGAAGGTGTTAGATCAAAACCACAGGAAAATGCACACACAACATCTCCCCAATCGGACCTCGGGCAGAATTTGGAGCAGCAGTGCAAGGGCATTAACCACGGTGATACAAAGCTTTCAGAACAAACAAAATAAAACAAAACCCACAGCTGCAGTGACCTTTTCCAAAGTCCATGCACGGTCTGCTGCCCACGGCTCCTGAACCCTTCAGAAATCTAGAAGGTCTGAGTTCTGGGGCGCATGTATCGGAGAACATGTTCAGGGAAATAATTGGGTCTTAAAATGTTGTCTTCCTTTACCCGACTTTGTGCGGGTCACCTCATGAGTTTTCTCGTGCCCTGTGCTCCTCAGATCAGGTCCCGCTGTGCAGCTGGAGCTCTCTGTATCTCAGTTTAATAAATGTGGATGATCTACTGTTTATTTCTGGTTCAGTATGTTACTGCTGGGCCAATAAAACAGCTGAGGCTTGTCAGATATTCGCTTTGTGCAAACGGACTGACAGATGTTACTCATGTCACGGTCGAATGGATACCGATGAGTCTGTGAGGTGAATTATGATTTATGTATAGGCACGTTTCTCTTCATCCCTGGCAGTGCTGTGTAGTGTATTTCGGGGAACTATGAGTTTGATCACAGTAAAATACGTATAGTTAATGATGATTAATTATACTTATTTTATACACTTGTATCAGATGAGGCAGACCCAATAATCGCGACACACTAGATTCACTCGTCCACCAAGTGATCAGCAAATCGTATATCACATCTAAGAAATATTACTTTCCTGGCCTTGGAAACATAACACCCTTACTGTAGTGCCTACAGTACCTTCACCAAAATTATAACGAAATCAAGCAGTTTAAGTGACGTCAAAATGTGATAAAAGGACACAGTCACAATTCGATTGTAGATAACAAATGCGGGTTTATTGACTATACTAAAAAGGGGGAACACAACAACTAAATATCTAAAACATTCACGATACACTTAACATAAAACATAAAAGAAAAGTAACGAAAAGTAAGAGATTAATAAACAAAAGGATTAGCAGTTATACAAACAGGTATTTCATCTCTGCATGAAACCATCGAGGAAAGACTCCTTGTAAAAAGGGGTTTAACGTCTTAACGCAGTTGTTTAGAATAAATTCTATACTTGCATTGGTTCTTTGCTTTGGACAAGGTCTTGTGTCCAGGGAAAGTGTTCTCTGAGTCCAGGTGGTTTCAAATTCGTCGAGTCCTTTCTTGGAGCCGGATTGGCTAACGAAGTCAGACGCGAGCTTTTCCGAAGTATAACTGCCAGGAAAATCTGTCTCCGAAGAGAGAGACAGGTCTCAGGAGGTGATTCGAACAGGAACGCGCGAAACCACGAAAGGAAAAACTGAGCGCTGTTTGCTCCGTTCACACGTGTTTTAAAGATGGGGAAATTCACGCCCCTACACTGAATGATCCAATGTGATGAGCTGATTTTGGGGGGAAAATCCAGGTTTCTTTGTTCTGGACATTGGCTCATTTGCATTTATGGTCACGTATAATCTGGACTGTAATAATTCATAGAAAATAGTACATGGAGTATGATATAAAATACATTTCTGTGGTGTACACCATCTTTTAAGGAATAGAGAGAGGAACATTTGGATATAAAACAAGCCATGATTATAAGTTCATCGACCTGAAGTTTGAATAAGAACACAATATAAAGAGGATACACTTAAACACACATGCTTTTGAGGTTATAGTTGAGGCCGAATAACATGGGGACAAAGATACAATGTGGAGATGTAGGTTTAAACCCGTTTTACTATTCTTGTGTGGTTAAAAAAAAGAAACGAGACATTCAAGACTAGTCTGACCATTTGCCCTTATTCCTGTTTAACACATCTGGTGTCCCTGTTGGAATTTCTTTGAAGTCCAATGAGTGTTTGTTGGGATTCATCCTGGTCAATTGATGGATGTGTTACAAGAGGACAGTTGGATCAGACTTGCTGGCGCCGATTGTAGTTCCACCAAGAGGTCATGGTTTTAACGACTCTCAATGGTCCTCTTTATTTCAAACAAACCCTAAATTTGCTGATGCCGATTATACCCTTATTGATAGGTCAGTGGTTTTACGACGTCCCAAAAGGGTATTCTCTGTTCGACACCCGGATCTGTAATCACTGGTGCGACCCCCTACTGAGAGGTCACGATGTTTTACGATGTTGCAAATGGTCACCTTTGTTCTGGATAAGATCCTACATATTCCCCCCTTCGGCCGATGGGGTTCGCATAGAAGCTTAGGCGGGCGATGTTTGGTCGGATCGTAATGGTCCAGGTGACAGGTGGGTCTTATTCATCCTCAGTGCTGTGGTGCCCTGACAGTGGGTCGATCTCGATCAGGTTTGGTTCGGGTTCAGCTTGCGTGTCCCTCTTCTCGCGGCTCCGCTTGAAGGTCCGAGGAAACACCGCGGTACACTTGTTTACTGACTCCTGCATTCCGTTGACCCTTCTGTAAAGGACAAAAGATAGGCCAAGGGTAAGGGCATATCCTAACGTGGTGGTTAAACATAGTGCGGTGTCCGCAGCGGTCCAGGATCGGACCACAGGGGAGTTGGTAAGAGCAGACATCCGATCAAGAGTCAGTAAGGCCTGGTCGATGGGGGTGATATCGATCAACTGGAGTCCCCCCTCTGCAATCCTCATCTCTAGTTCAGGACCGAGGGTGAAATTATAGTCCTTGAAAAAGGTAGAGACCTCCAGCTCGGTGTGGTATTCTTCGCTGGGCAAATGATAGAGCGCCAAATCATCAATGTGCAGGATTGCGTCCTTCGGAACTTGAATCCACATGGTCTGATTAAGTAAGCTGATGCGAGTGGCGGTATCATGCTGGTCATAGGTTAGAGTTGCTACCCGAGCTGGAGTGTTGACTAACCAGCGGTCTCCCACAATTTCGGCCTGGGTGTAGGTGACCTGGACACGAGGTTTAGCTTCCGCTGGGCAGCGGGTGTCGCTTCTCATGGGGTGCATACCACAGATTCCCTCTGTGTTGTCCCGGAGGAATGGCTTACTTGGACAAAGGTAATGGATATCTTTGGTCAGAGTACACATGCGCAGGTTTGGGGCTAGGTACAGCTGGTCATTGCTGTCGTGGTACGCCACCACGTCTGGTGTGTGAATCCGAATATGGGTGCTACCTTGCCAAAACCCGACATTTACCATGTCTTTGAGTCTGTAAATATTGTTAGACTCAATAATGGGTAAGTTCAAAAGAAATGCTATCTCGCCTTGCTCGGGGGCTATGTGTAGAGGAATGGCACTACCCAGAGAGTATGCAAGATGCGCTTGAAGGGGGTTGGTTGGTCCTGAGGTGGCTGAGGCCAGCACAGTCTGTACAAGGCTCAGCGGTACCAGGTATGGAGGAATTCTGCCCATGGCGAGGCTGTCCACAGACGAGCTCACTTCTCGCAGCATGTCTGACATCAGTGCTGTCACAAGTTGAGCATGTGCATAATCCTTCTGGATTACCGAGAAGAGCTGCTTCATGGAATTCACAGTCTGGTTAAGGAGGATACTGTGGGTGTTGAGGACTACTACAGTGCCCTTTACCGACTTGCCTATGGTCTGCAGGGTTTCGCTTTGAATTGTAAGTTGTGCTCTCAGCTGGGGAATTTCAGTCTGAATCTCCTTCACATGTCGCCTGACAGTGGCTAGGCTCACGGCGTTGACACTGGTGATTCCGAGGTTGAACAGAGTTCCGACTGCGGCGGCAGCTCCCAGTAAGGCTCCTAGGAAGCGTTTGCTGCGCCGGTTTTGCCCACTCAGGTCGGCCTGAGTGACAGTCATCTTCTGAAGTTGGGTGAGCATGTGGCTGATGTCGGCCTCCGCATGGTCTAGCGCAGTTTGTGTCCATCGTCCTCCAGCCCATCCGACTTGTGGTGCTACAACGGGGTAGTGTGCTCTGTAGACGTCACGGGAGTTGAGTCGGACGTACACCTTTTGGGTGTGTGTCCGGCAGTTGGTGACAAGAAGGCCCGGTTGCTCCCTCAAAACGATGCCTGATGTAGGGCCTAGCGACACAACGTCTGGCTGGGGCAGTCCTCCAGTTAGGCCAAGAATCAGTGTGGCAAGCCCCAGCAGCATCCTTTTTCCAGTAGACAAGAAAAGAAAGAAAGCAGTGGATAAGCGGTGACATTCTTGTGTTGGTCAGCCTTCGTTCGTAGCTTTCTCTAATGGTGAGATCCCTGCTGTTGACTCGGTGAGGAGGGAGTTCAATCTAGTTAGTGTTGCCCCCCCCTTCTCTCTCTCGCCCAGAGGCTGAGTGTTTCTTAATCTGGTTGCGATGGACCCATTTGAGGATTGGTTCTGTCTGTCCCCGGCTAATCCTTATCCTGTAGGCGACAGGGGAGAGTTTGTCAACAATCTCGTAGGGCCCAGTCCAGTGTGGCAAAAACTTCTTGGATAGCCTATGTGAGGCGGTCTGCAGTGGCCGGGCGAATCTGTAATACCACACCCTATCACCCACGTCCAGTTCCTCTCGTGATGCTTTCTGATCATAGTATGCTTTCCGCCCTTCTGCAGTTTTCTGGAGTTGCTGTTGAGCGAATGCAAACCCTTTTCTCAGATGCGTGTGCAGCTCCTCGAGGTACTGGTGAGTGGTGTAAGCTGTGATCAGGTTGGAGTCTCCGGGCTGGTATAACAGGTGTAACGGCAGAGTCATCTGTCGTCCTGTCATCAGCTCGAAGGGAGGCACACCGGTTGACCGATTCGGGGTTGCTCTAACAGCCATCAGCACAAGGGGGAGTTTCACATCCCAGTCCTTCTGGTTCACTGCCACAAACTTTTTTAACATACTGACCACTGTCCGGTTGGTTCGCTCCACTTGGCCGGATGAGATTGGGTGATGACTGATATGGAGTTGGGACCGTACACCCAATAATTTCCAAGTCTCTTGCATAATCTCAGCCGTGAAGTGTGTTCCTCTGTCTGAATTAACCCTCAATGGCAATCCGAACCTGGAGAAGACGTGGTTCATCAAAAGGTATGCTGTTGTTTGGGCTGTGTCGTTGGGTGCTGGAAGGCACTCTACCCACTTGGTAAACTGACATACCACCGTCAAGAAGTATTTGTTGCCCCTCGTTGTCCTGGGTAAGGGTCCGACCCAGTCGATCTGTAAGTCTGACCATGGGAAAGTTATCCCTCTGCGTTGCAGTGGGGCTCTATGATTTGGGTTTGCCGGCTGGAATTGGCAGCAAACCAGACATCCCCTGACATACTCTGTAACATCTTGCTGCATGCCGGGCCAGTATGCCACCTGCTTTAGTGTCTCATAGGTGGCTCTGATACCGTGGTGTCCAGCACACGGTGCGTCGTGGGCATACATTAGCATGACCCCCCTTTGGCACTGGGGAACCACAAGCTTTGGTGTTGTGAGTTCATCAGGGGCGTACCAGAGGATGTTGTCTGTCACACGCAACGTGTGCTTTATGTCATTCAAACGCTTGAGGCCGGGCACTTTAACAAGGTCAGCAGACGTGATTGGGTAGGAGGAGGGGTCAGAAAGGTGGTTCAACATAGCTTGTGTGGTGTCGTCAGAGGCTTGGAGTGAAGCTATGTCATCGTTAGAAATCTGGGGAGCTAGTGATAGAGATTGTGAAGCCGGGGAGGCAGCGTCAGCGAGACTTCGGCTGCGTGTAACTGCCGCCACAGAGCGGGTGGGTGGGTGGGTTGGAGGCGACCACGGGTCGCCATAGAGTGCACCTGCTTTCGCAAGGGCATCTGTCTGGTCATTCAAGTCTTTGTCTTGGCCAGGTTGTTTCGAATGCCCTTTTACCTTTTTCCAGTAGACAAGCATGTCACGTTCCCTTGTGATTGCGTTGCATGATTGGAACAGGTGTTGATGCTTGACTGGCTTGTTGTTAGCAGTTCTGAACCCATTTTGTGTCCAGCCAGGGAGATGGCATGTGAAACTCAGTCTGGCGTAGTTTGAGTCCGTGCAGATAAGGATTTCTTTGATGCTGTTAGCCGCGGCAATCTGGAGGGTGATCAGAATGGCTGCCACTTCCGCCCACTGTGATGACTGTGGTCCCAGGTTGAAGTGTTTGGGTGGACAAGGTTTGTTGTTTACCCACAAAACACCTGCTCCAGCCTTTAGGGTACCCTGGTGGTTGTATGAGCAACCGTCGACGTACGCCGTTGGCATGCCTTTGCATACATTTTCTTCAAAGTACCTGTGAGTGGTGGATTGTTGCAGCTGGGTTTCCATTGTCTCTAACGTTGTGGTTGGTGTGTCATCAGAGCAGCTTTGACAAGCGGCAAGTCCATTGCCCAGTGCAGACCTGTGATTTTGAGCATACCGTGCTTCAATGTTGCGTCCTTGGAGGGCCATCAACCACATGGCTATGCGTGCATTGGTGACGACGCCATCTCTGATACGTTGACTATTGAGGAACATGACAGGCTGGTGGCAGGTCTCTATGATCACCTTTTGTGCTCCAATGTAATTGGAGCATCGCTGAATTGCCCACACAGTGCAGAGCAGGGCTTTTTCACAGTCTGAATATTTCAGCTCGGGTGGGAGCAGAGTTTTGCTGGCATAAGCGACCACTCTCTTGTCCTGGTCGTGTCGTTGGTACAGACCAGCGCTGAGGCAGTGGTTAGAGAATCCAGCTTCGAGGTAGAACTCCTTATGAGGATCGGGGTAGGCAAGACATGGAGCTGAGCAAAGATGTCGTTTGAGCTCAGTCACAGCCGTGTCCTGGGCTTCAGTCCACAGAAATGGGCAGCCTTTTTTTAGAAGGGAAGTTAGAGGTCGTGCAATGTCGGAGTAATCTTCAATGAACTGTCGTGAGTAATTGCACACTCCTAGGAAACTTCGCAGTTCTGAGATGTTTGCAGGAGTTTTAATGTTCTGTATGGCCTGAATTCGGCTAGACTGGGGCTCAATACCATGTGGTCCTATGAGAAGTCCGACGTAGTTCACCTTGGTTTTACCCCATTGTCCTTTATGGAGAGCAATCTTAGCACCTGCTGTGGTTAGTTGGTCCAGGACATGGTCTATCTCTTTTAGGTGGTCGGCTACAGTCTTGCTTTTCATTAGGACGTCATCTACGTAGATGAGATTGCCTCTTACTCTGGCATCCGGGCACGCTTTGTTAAGGAAGATGTTGAATTCGGCTGGTGAGTTGGCATACCCAAAGGGGCACCGTGTGAAGGTATACTGTCGGCTCCCAAAGGTGAAAGCCAGCTTGTGTTGATCTTCCGGGTGCACCGGTATAGTCCAGAATCCTGAAGCTACATCAAGTGTAGAGAAGATGGTAGCCCCCCTTATCCTGGGGAGCTCTTGATCCAGCTGAGTCATCGGCCATCGGGACAAGGGTACTTGTTGATTTAGTTTCCTGTAATCAATTGTAGGTCGCCACTTGCCATTTGGTTTGAGGACAGGCCATATGGGTGCTGAATAGGTACTGTTACAGGGCCGGATGACACCCTTTTCCAGCATGGAGTTGATGATCTCTTGTACTGGCTCATGTGAAGCAATGGGGATTTTGTACTGCCTGACGAACGTGGGGGGAGCATTTGGGTGCGAGGGAATTCGCACCATATGAAGGTTGGTGAGGCCGCAGTCTAAAGAGTCTTTGGCAAATGACGCTTTGTACTTATACAGGACCTGTCGAAGTTTTTGGAGGTCTTCCCTGTCCTGTATGGCATCTGCATCCTTCAGGATTTGTTGAACTTGTGCCTCAAATCCCGGGTAAGGCTCCTCCATTGTTGCGTCATCTGTCTGGTTGACAGTTACAGGAGCGTTGGGTTCATTGTCTTCACAGATGGGTTGGCTACAGACAGTGTACACTGAAAGATAGTCTTTGGTCATTTCGGTCCTGCACACCTGTTCTTTAGCGATTGGCATGACAGAAGCAAGTGAGATCATCTGGAAGGGTGATGTGAAAGCTGTGTTATCTAAGCTCCCCTCCGGAATCAATGGTGGTGGGATGTGACCTATGACTGGTATGGTGAGTTCAAAGTCATGGAAATCTTGGCTGATTAACCATCCTACACGGTAGCCCTTAGGAAGTTTAATAGGTGTAGCCGTGCAGTTATTAAACAGGATGTATACTGCACGGGATGTGACTTCAGTGAGGGGTGTGGCTTCCAGGGTGAGGCCAAGCTCCATGCAGTCCATTGATGGCTGGAAGTAGGCCAGTGTGTGGTTGAGAGTTTGACCACATCGCATGTTGAGCCGAACAGCGACCCCTTTGGTGTAGGCTGGTACCGCGGTTTCAAGTTCATTCACCAGGGTACAGACTTCAGGGATGGTCTGACCCGATGCAAGGTGTGTGTGGTTGATGGGGTCCCCAGGGGGTTGTGAGATCAATGGGGCCCACACCACATCATTAATAGTGTCTACGTGAGCTTGGAGGCGGACAAGGACATCTGCCCCAAGGTAGATGTCATGTGGTGAATCCTGAAGAACAAGGAAGTAATGGGTTAAAAACCGGCCATTCCAGTTCAAGTTCAAAGCGCAGACTCCTTTAGCAGTCACCATGGTTGACAGGTGGGAGTCTAATGGGAATCGCGTGCTTTTAGCTACAAAGGGAATGTCTGGTGTGTGTAGCATGAGTGCTTTAAACAGCGTGGCGCTGATAGCTGAGTTGTCTGCCCATAATGCCAAAACAGTGTCTGTTATTTCCATGTCGTTCAGGTAGATTGCTTCCTGGACCAGAGGGCAGTAGTTATCTGGGTCCTCGGCCGGTTGTAGGGAGCAGAGTGGAGTCCCTGAACTTGGCGCTGACCTTGAGTCGGTGTTCTCGCGACCGGCTGGGGTTTGGCCATTGACCTCTGTGACCTGGCGATGCACTTTGACTGAGTTTATTGAGGGGAATGGCAGTGGTTCTCGCACTTGAGCCCAGATTTTTAGTTGTTTAAAATCCATCAGCGGCTCGAAACGATCTAGCAGGTCCTTGCCAATGAGGAGAGGATAAGTGTCCATTGGTGAGATGTAAACAGGATGTACCAGGCTCATGGGACCGATGGTCAAGTGTATGGGAGCTATTTGTTCCATTCGGACCTCATTTTGGCTGTATGACTGTACATTCAACGCGCACCTCTGCGGCTGGAGGGTCCGATTCTGTTTCTTAGCTTCTTCCCCGAGTCTGTGAAACAACTGGGATGACATCAGCGTGAGGTCAGCTCCAGTGTCAACAAGGGCTTCCAACCTCACCTCATGTTCCAAGGTGATGGCTAGATATAGTTTCCTGGCCACTCCTTTCTCAATCAGATTTCCCAGCAGTCTTGGTGCAGGGGCCTGTGTGGTGACTGACAGGCAGTTGGGGCTGGTTTCTGGTAGTTCGGTTTGAAGGCAGACAACTAACACAGCACTTTCTGGTATCTTGAGATCTTGTTCAATGATTGACAGCACCGTTTTGTCTGAATCTGGGTGCTCGGCCATAAGTTGGGGTGTTGTTTCTGAGTTGGTGGGGGCGTTTGCAGAGATATGTGAAGTGTCTTTAGGAGGGGGGCATTCTGAAGGATCGTCGATTTCCTCCACGTGTAGTCACAAGGAATCTGGCTTATCCTTCTTGTTTTGCTTGTTGGGCCCCTTTTGCATCAACTCCCTTAGTATCTTCAGGATCTCTGCTGACTCTGAGGTCTCTGTTCTGTTCTGCTCTGCAGAACAATGAGGTTTTGACAGGTCACCGGGGTGTTGAGGTGCATTCCTCTGGTGACGGTTTGGGCTGGTTTCCCTTGCTACTGTGGGTCGGTGATTCCTAGGTCGGCGGCTACCTTCCCATGCCGCACCGCCCCGTGGGTCATCCCACGAACGTGGCCTGTTCCAGGGCCTCTCGGGGTATCCTGCCTGACGCTTAGGTCGAGCACCAGTGCGGTCACGCCGTTCCTGGCTGACCGGAAAATCTCTTGCCTCTCTGTGGACAGGCCTAGCGTTGTAACGTGGTTGGGAGCCCTCCAGAGTCAGGTCGGGGTATTGCTCGGAGACAGGAAGTATGACAGGATTTTTTACAGTCTTTTCAGAGGCAGTCTTGTGTTTCACATAGGCCTTATGGGCTAGGTCCCGCAGCTGTTGAGTTGTCATGGTGCGGGGGCATGCCGTGACTCCTAAGTGGTGGCTCACGCTAGGATGCAGGTTACGCAGGAACAGAGTTCTAAAGTTAAAGTCCTCCTCCATCTCTGGCTCATTTCTGGCACCAAAGTAGGTTCGTCTCAGTCTGTTATAATAGGCCTGTGGGGTTTCGAGGCGACTCTGTTTAAGGTCCATGGCAGCAACAAGTCCCTGTTCGGACTCTGGGTCTGCAAACTCCCTTATTAGAGCCTGCTGCAGTTGCTCATAATCCCCTTTTACACTGTCGGACTGCCGGTCTAGGAAGCTGCGCACCTCACGACTGGATGTAATCCTGAGCAAATACAGCCTGTCTCCGGTGGGAACATTTGGCATGGTTTTCAAATGAAAGTTGATATCTTGTAGGTAGGCGTGTATGTCGTGTCCTCCTGCAGGGTTTGGTGTAAACGTAGGGATGTTTCTGGCCAGCTTGTCCAGGTCCTTGGGTGCCATGCTGTGGTTTGTAGGGGTTCTTTGGAGACGCTTCCACCCCTCAGTGGCAGTCAAAGGCTCTTGGAGGCTGACAGGTGACGTTTTAAACTGCAGGCTGGCAGCTTCTCCTTGCTCGGAGGGTGCTTGGCTGGGAAGTCTGATCTTGCTTGCCGGGGGAAGGTCAGGAGTGTAGCCCTCCCCCTTTCGTTCAGCTTGAAGTATATATGCGTACTTCAGTTCTCTTTGCACGGTATCAAATTCAGACCGAAGTTGGTCATGTTGCTGAGCCAAGTCTTGGGCTTCAGCTTGGGCTGATTGACAGTGTCTCTCAGAGGCTTTGAGTTTTGCCTCTCTCTCTTTCAGTTCAATTTCAGCCCGTCGTAATAGAGTCTCTGCTTTCCGGAGCCTGCTTTCTAGGTCCTCGCGGGCCTTCTTTTCCAACCGTTCTCGGGCTTCTGTGTCTGCACGGAGGTCGGTCACGGTGTCCTCGAGCCTTTCCATCTTTTCCTTTAGTTCGGAGTCGCACTCCTCTTTTGTCCGCCCCTGGGTCTCTAGGGTCAGTTGATCTAGGTTTTCCTGGGCCTCTGCCTGGTTCCTACGGGCCTCCTCAGCCTGAAGCTTTAATGCCGTTGTCTCCTGCTCCAGGAGGCTGACGTTTCCGTCGCTCAGCTTCAATTGGGCGATGAGGTTGTGGGCAAGGGTACCAACAGTCTTGGCCAGCTCCTTGTGGGTGTAGCTCTGTGTCGGATCTTGGGCCATCAGCTGGTTCAAGTTGTCATCCAGCTGCTTACGGTCCCAACCCTGTACGTCCTTGGTGTCGAGAGGGAGCCCCTCTGTCATTGCGCTCAGCCAGGTCTCTAGCTGGTCCCAGTGGGTGGCAGGGCTAGGCGATCTGGACATACTGGCACACTGAGGGTGAGAGAGAAAAGCACAAAGGGCCAATGCAAGTCCTTACAAGTTTAGTGAGCTCTATAACACTTATATATTAGCTAACTGGGTGAATCAGTCAGTGACGTAACTCAAACACCTAATTATCCTAGCGGTGAATTGGCAGGGTGGATAGGAGGCGTATGAGTGAGAGTGTGGGCACAGGGAAGGGGTCTTAGTAAATGTGTTGATGGATTTAAACTTAGGGTGTCATTCTAAATTACAGGGAAGTTTACTTCATCAACATATTACTGAGAATTCCCTGATGGCTCATGCAGATTCAGTCTTCCAGAAAACAAAATTAAATCAATAACAAAACAAAATGAAAAGATAGGAAAGGGGGCACGAGATGACTGCTTGCCCTGGCTATGCTGGTTGGGGGTGCTATGGTTTCGTATAGCCCAGGGAGGCAGCTAAGCTAAAACAAAAAGGGAAACTAAACAGTTTGAAAATGGGGGAAGGGAGTATCCCTACTTCTCTTTCTGCCTATAGAAGAATCTGTAGGGGCTGTATCTTACTTGCATAGACCTGGCGTGAAGTGAGGGCTTCCAGATGGGTCCCAGTTAAACAGGTCCAACTCTCCGACCGCTCCGGACACACAGTAGCAAACAGCCCGGACCCCAAGCCCTACACGCCACTCAGGTGCGACCTCTCAAACAGTTATGACTCTCAGCCCAACCTGACCGTACCGAGTGGGTTGCAGACTGGTGGGCACAGAGAAAGCTGGGGTTTTACCCGGGGGTGCCACTCGCAACAGACATAGCCCGTAGGCTTTTCTTCCCGCTAAATGGCACTTCCCGTTGTTATATACCCCAGAATTGCTGCAGTGCACCAGCCAGCGCTATTGGTCCCCCACTAAACATAGGAGTGCCAGTGGCTGAAAGTCTCCCTGCGTGCCGTCACCTAGAGCCGGGGACAGAGGTATCCGGGCAATCCACCACCAGCGCCAGACACGCCAAGAGAGCCGGATCCGCTCACCGGGTACCACGGAGGAGAGTCGTCACTTCGCTACCCAGGTGCCCTAGGAGAAATGCAACCTATAAGGAAACAAGAAGGCTGAACAGGGGTAGCATTAATAGCATAGCCAGGAATACACAGGGATGGGCAAGCAAACGATAAAAGGGGCGAATGCCTTAATCCAAAAATAACAAATTGTGAATCAATTTAAAATCAAATCATCAAATATTTAATCCGTAAATTAAATCATCTAATAATTTAATCAAATTAAATTAATGATGTTTCTAGGTAGGGGCTGTATGGGGAGTAATGAGGAATGAAAAACAAATAAACCTACAATGTGGAAAACTGAAATCAAAAATAAAAAAAAAAAAAGGTAACCTGAAAACTAATTATTATTATAATAATAATTAATTAAACTGAAACTCAAAATCAAATAAGTAAATAAATAAAAATAACTGAGAAATCAAAACAACAATGGAAACGAGAAGGTAGAGAAGGAAGAGACTGACTGAGAGGACCACAAAGGGGGCGTGGTCGAGCCACGCCACAAGGGAAGTCAGGGAGGAAGGGGTGGAGTTTAGGAAAGTGTTAGTCACTTACAACACGCTACACTGCCCTCTGGTGTTAGTCAATCATAACACCATATCCTCTGACTTCAACGTGATTACCGTCTCGTTTACACAAAAGACTTTAACAATCACTTTAAGATGAACATTCAAGCGGCAATTTCTGTAGGAAAGAATTTACATCTAAAATAAACGTCAAAACACAAGTCAACAAATTATTTTCCGGATTGGGTCTACAAAAAAAAATTATGTTACAGCATTTGACGTCTGATTTATATAAATTCAAATCGCCCGCTTTAGGGGCGTCACAGATGGTGACGTTCGATCTCGGCGGATCTAAGCTACGCGTCAGTTCATTACCTGTACGCGTGCGGCAGGATTCTTCGCTGCCCAAACTGGGTTTATAAACACACAGTAACATTCAAACAGACACACAACGGGATTTCTTCGCCGTCGTACAATTAACTTGATCAAGATTTTAAAACACTTCCCTTTTAACGGTCTTCATCTATTGTTTAACTGCACAACATCCAGTAAAGTACAGCACAAAAACAATATCCCTCCGCCTTGTCTTCCGAGGAAACAAAAAGCACGCATTAGCTAGCTAGGCTAATGGTTCAACTTCGGGAAGCGGTGTATGTTTAGTTGAACACTCATTGGAACATGCATCAATGGCTTTACATCAGTCTAAAATACACAAAATTCGGCCGTATACATGAAACAGGGAGGAAATCCGCTCCACTATTTCCTTCGCACTAACAAGAGGGTTTCTTCGCTCAAATTAGCCGGTAAACAATATTTGACTCACTATAAAAGATTTCTTCGTTTTATAGGGTAAAATTTAAAATAGCAGTTAGCTCGACCATCATTAACAGTGACTGGAATTTCCTGGATTGAAACTCAGAGTGTGTTTCGGCGCAGCAACTTCGTCATTCATTCAAAGAGCGAGTTTTAAGTTTCGCTCAGCGCGCATTACACACAAATGCCAACACAAATGAACTATGATACTGGTCTTTGTTCACAAACAACGTTTAAAACTGCCCGCGCATTCTCCACCAATTATGTAGTGTATTTCGGGGAACTATGAGTTTGATCACAGTAAAATACGTATAGTTAATGATGATTAATTATACTTATTTTATACACTTGTATCAGATGAGGCAGACCCAATAATCGCGACACACTAGATTCACTCGTCCACCAAGTGATCAGCAAATCGTATATCACATCTAAGAAATATTACTTTCCTGGCCTTGGAAACATAACACCCTTACTGTAGTGCCTACAGTACCTTCACCAAAATTATAACGAAATCAAGCAGTTTAAGTGACGTCAAAATGTGATAAAAGGACACAGTCACAATTCGATTGTAGATAACAAATGCGGGTTTATTGACTATACTAAAAAGGGGGAACACAACAACTAAATATCTAAAACATTCACGATACACTTAACATAAAACATAAAAGAAAAGTAACGAAAAGTAAGAGATTAATAAACAAAAGGATTAGCAGTTATACAAACAGGTATTTCATCTCTGCATGAAACCATCGAGGAAAGACTCCTTGTAAAAAGGGGTTTAACGTCTTAACGCAGTTGTTTAGAATAAATTCTATACTTGCATTGGTTCTTTGCTTTGGACAAGGTCTTGTGTCCAGGGAAAGTGTTCTCTGAGTCCAGGTGGTTTCAAATTCGTCGAGTCCTTTCTTGGAGCCGGATTGGCTAACGAAGTCAGACGCGAGCTTTTCCGAAGTATAACTGCCAGGAAAATCTGTCTCCGAAGAGAGAGACAGGTCTCAGGAGGTGATTCGAACAGGAACGCGCGAAACCACGAAAGGAAAAACTGAGCGCTGTTTGCTCCGTTCACACGTGTTTTAAAGATGGGGAAATTCACGCCCCTACACTGAATGATCCAATGTGATGAGCTGATTTTGGGGGGAAAATCCAGGTTTCTTTGTTCTGGACATTGGCTCATTTGCATTTATGGTCACGTATAATCTGGACTGTAATAATTCATAGAAAATAGTACATGGAGTATGATATAAAATACATTTCTGTGGTGTACACCATCTTTTAAGGAATAGAGAGAGGAACATTTGGATATAAAACAAGCCATGATTATAAGTTCATCGACCTGAAGTTTGAATAAGAACACAATATAAAGAGGATACACTTAAACACACATGCTTTTGAGGTTATAGTTGAGGCCGAATAACATGGGGACAAAGATACAATGTGGAGATGTAGGTTTAAACCCGTTTTACTATTCTTGTGTGGTTAAAAAAAAGAAACGAGACATTCAAGACTAGTCTGACCATTTGCCCTTATTCCTGTTTAACACATCTGGTGTCCCTGTTGGAATTTCTTTGAAGTCCAATGAGTGTTTGTTGGGATTCATCCTGGTCAATTGATGGATGTGTTACAAGAGGACAGTTGGATCAGACTTGCTGGCGCCGATTGTAGTTCCACCAAGAGGTCATGGTTTTAACGACTCTCAATGGTCCTCTTTATTTCAAACAAACCCTAAATTTGCTGATGCCGATTATACCCTTATTGATAGGTCAGTGGTTTTACGACGTCCCAAAAGGGTATTCTCTGTTCGACACCCGGATCTGTAATCACTGGTGCGACCCCCTACTGAGAGGTCACGATGTTTTACGATGTTGCAAATGGTCACCTTTGTTCTGGATAAGATCCTACAGCTGTTATTAGTTTGGAATTAGTGGTATCAGTCATTTGTCATATCTCATCTCTCTGATTTTATTTTGTGTTTTCAGTTGTTCTTGTGCACCTTGTATCAGCTTCCAATTAAAAGACAGAAATACAACGAAGGTGAGAGACCGAAGGCGAAAGTATCAGACGAGAAATGGTAATGCAATATTAAAGAAAAGATCGGGTTGCAGGTTGCCAGGTTTCCGTGGCAACCCCTTCAGACTCAACGAAAGCCGGGTTGATATATTGAGCATTTGGGGCCTTTACAAAATACAGGGAACCAATTATCTATTAGTTTCCACTTCAGTAGTAATATCATTCTAATAATACAAGACCTGGTACTCATTAATGTTTTATATTTACAAACATTCATTTTCTTTATTAATTAAGATCGTATAAATTGCATAGGAGTCCTAAATTCAAATTCTATTGTAATCCATACTTCTTTGAACTTTGATAATACATTCTCATATTGAGCTGTAAAGTGACCTTGACTCTGGGTGTCTGACAGACGCTTCATGGTTCTGTAACTACAGGGCTCTTTCATTAAAAAATTCCATCAGTAGTGTCAAATTCTCAGTTTCATTTCCGTCCCATCTCAAAGACACCTTCTACAAGTCATTGTAAGTCTACGCATTTTAAATAAAAAAGTATCTCAAATTTGGATAGATATACCCTTTTGAAAAATATAGACTTAAATGTTTTGTAACACATGCTTAAAGCGGCCCTAACACACGGTGTTTCTGTCAATCTCATATTAATCTTAAGTACCTATAGAGTAGTATTGTATACGTTGTATCTTCAAGGGTATTTAGTTTGATCACATTTAAAAAAGAAAGATACAGCTGTACGATTACTTCCGAAATCCTGCGGCGCATGCGGTGGGAGGGATAGGCTGTCAACAAAACCCAGACATAAGTTTCACTCACCGCATGTGGTTCATGTCCGTTATCTTTTAGCGCTGGGAGCGTTATATCCACCATTTATATAACATTCATCACCCAAATGCAGTGAACACACAAACACCTGAACTTCACGAATATAAGCTCTCTCTCTCCTGCACACAAGGGAAAGTGACGTCTGCGCATGCTCCTTCTCCTGCTCACCATGCTGTTGTGTGGGCGTGCCACCTGACTTTTCCGGGAGAATTGTCCAATAAGGGACAAAGAAAAGTTGTTACAAATCAGTTTTATATGTTCGACAAAAAAACTTTCCGAAACCTGTACGGTGTTCAGGGGAGTGTATTGACCACAGAAATACTACGTTACACGCCCAACTAACTTTTTGAAAAGTTGACCATGTTAAGCATGAAAAGACAGCACGTTTACATTGTAAAGAAGTGAGAATGCACGACACATCATTGCAGCTCCCCTTCAAGAAGCACATTCACTATAACATCTGTTTTTCCAACTGCAAATGCGGCCTTGCATTATTTGTCTTTAAACAGAAAACAAACTATGTATTTCCTTTAATAAAATCTATACACTATATTATAATATATTACATAATATTTTTGTGGGCATTATTACGTATGTCCAGATTCAATTATATTGTTATTAATGGTGGTGAAATACAGTAAATGCATGTGTATTGTGCAAAATATGTCTTGCATGTGCCCAGCTTGGATATATACACTCACCTAAAGGATTATTAGGAACACCTGTTCAATTTCTCATTAATGCAATTATGGTGGTGGTGTAATGGTGTGGGGGATGTTTTCTTGGCACGCTTTAGGCCCCTTAGTGCCAATTGGGCATCGTTCTAATGCCACGGCCTACCTGAGCATTGTTTCTGACCATGTCCATCCCTTTATGACCACCATGTACCCATCCTCTGATGGCTACTTCCAGCAGGATAATGCACCATGTCACAAAGCTCGAATCATTTCAAATTGTTTTCTTGAACATGACAATGAGTTCACTGTACAAAAATGGCCCCCACAGTCACCAGATCTCAACCCAATAGAGCATCTTTGGGATGTGGTGGAACGGGAGCTTCGTGCATCCCACAAATCTCAATCAACTGCAAGATGCTATTCTATCAATATGGGTCAATATTTCTAAAGAATGATTTCAGCACCTTTTGAATCAATGCTAAGTAGAATTAAGGCACTTCTGAAGGCGAAAGGGGGTCAAACACAGTATTAGTATGGTGTTCCTAATAATCCTTTAGATGAGTGTATGTGGCCAGATTTATTTTAATCTAAAACCTGCGATTGTGCATTGAATGGAAGAGATAGCTATTCTACCTGACCACAGCATGCACCTGCGGTCTCATAGGTCTGCAGCCCTAGCGATTTCAATGTAATAACAAGTTATGACAGCAGAATCTCCTAGCAGGGGGTTCCCCACGCATCTCAGCTGGACCTAATGTATCCTGACATCCGTTCAGAACAATGCAGAACAGGCTTCACCCTGGGAAAAATATGCCAACACCTATACCATCCAGCTATTATGAAATGCATGAGAAAACGGCCCAGTGTTAAGGAAGATAGTCTCATGCGGTACAAAATCAGCCAATGCTTTTTCCAGACTTAATATCATGTGAGAAGAGCAGATTTCTTTGGTTCTCTATATAGGTCAATTCCGAGTGTCCCACAATCTCACTTCAGATGATCTTACACATTATTGGCTTGGGAGTGCTCGCTAATAAGAAGCGCTGAAATGGCAGAAGTTGGATTTCTGGAAGGCAATCTTTCCGAGCAGGCACGACGTCTAATTTTCTTAGATATGCTTTCATTAGCGATGAGATTTGCAGCAAAATTTACATTACAAATCAGCACTAGAATATTTTTAACCATCAAAAGCATTTTTTTTAAGAACTCATTTAAAACTTCAAGCAGCAATTTTAAAAGCCTGAGAGTTGTTGAAAATGACTTTCCATGGAATTTAACCGAGCAGTTAAAACCTTTCATGAGCCAAAACGCAAACACTTTCATATCAAGATAATTTTAAGAGGTAATTTAACATACTAAAGTCAAATAGAAAGCCAAAAGCTCCATAAGAATGTTACAATGGTTACTTCACTCGGGGATGCTGATTGGTCCAAACAGCTCTGATACTGTACTATGTGTATCACTGCATACTACAGCACCCACAAACCCTGTAACATTGTAACGAGACTTCTAAATAAAAATGTTTTATCTAGCTGATGATCTATAAACCCTTTTTAAAGCAATAATGTACAATAGGCCGTTTGTTATAATCCAGATAATCGCTGTGATGTTAAGCCTTGACTACAGTTAGTTTTATATCATGTTCTCTAATGCACTGTTACTTAAATATTGTAAATATTCTCAAATGTATTCTGATGTTTGTTTGGCTGCTGATTTAAGCCCAGTTCTTGTGCAAATACTCCTTACCTCCATGGTGTCAATGGCCCTACAGCTTTCCACATGCTGTCTCCTTGAAAGGCGAGGGCAGACAGGTGGGCATGAAAGACCTGGATGAGGGAGAGACCCCTGACACTAAGCCACAGCTCTCGGCGCTCATGTGGCAGATAGCTGTCCTCCTAACAAGTTCCTGGGGGACGAGAGGACCCAGCCAATGCTGTTTGGCCTTCCTGCCACGCTGTCTTAACAGGGAGGGGGGGCAATAGAAACACTGACAGGTCACCCAGGTTTTAAAGGGCCGGTGAGCTGCCTGTCAGCTGGGCACAGGGTAGTGTCAGCCTAAGGAGGCTTGTTTTGTGTGGGGTTGCCAGGTTTGTCTGCTAGTTTCTGCATGGTTTTCTATATCTTGTGCTGAACTAAACTAATGCCAACACGGAACGTGGTTTGGTGATATTTGCAAATTACCTTAAAGCTTAGAATAAGCAACTTGTCATATTTTGTCTGTCATGAGACCATTTTTCTGACACAGCAATACTGAATTTCATTCATGTTTGTAGCATGATATTAACATAACTAAGCTATATGTACAGAATATATATATGTGTATTGAAATCTGAAGATACATCAGCATTCACTGTAGCATAACAGAAGATTTTTAGCATTACTGTGTGAGGTCTTTCATGAAACACTTTCATGAAGATTCCAGAGGTGAGGTCTATTCCCCTGTGAACTGAGAGAATATCTCAAACTAACCTCTGAACCCTGTTCGGCTCTGCTGGGACCTCAGCTGAAGGCTGGCTGGCCGGCCCCCAATTACAATGGCTGTGTGGCGGCTTGGGGCAACGAGGAGAGGCCCGGGCGCCCTGAGGGTCACGATTTTCATCCTCTCTCAGTCCACCTCTGATGCTCTGCTCCACTTATAGCCCGACAGGGCCATCTCTGAGGTATAAGCGCCATCACTCAGACGTTTCCCCTGGGTCCCCAGAGGCGAGTGGACGCGTCAGTAGTACCGCAGGAGAGTTTGGTTATGTCTGAGTTTTCGCATTGGTCTGGGCAGGATAAAACCCCAGGGCTCATCTTGACCTGTTTGTTTATGAGAGCAGTCGCCCACTGGAGAGCAACCATCTCAGCATGTGAAAAACACATTGTCCCCAAACAAAGACATGTCAAAACCTCTCTCACTGTATCTATGATGAAGGTTTGTTGGGTGTTATACTCATATGCAGTAAACTGTTTGTAAATTGATATTGATTTCCCTTAAAACATGTAAACGCAATTAAAACAATACTGTTTGACCAAACTATAGCTGATTTTTTTTCACTTTTTTCCTGTTTGTTCGACGTTGAAGTCGAAGAGTAGATGGCAGTGTCCAGTTCAAATGTTTGGATTACCATCTGGTGATGCTAGATTTTCCTTTGGAATATACTATACAATGTTACATGTTATATTATTTTGGTCATATATTTTAATCATAAATTTTGTAAAATATTGTTGCTTTGCTTCTAAAACCTTGTATGTCCAAATTCACTGTCTTTCTGGAAATATTAAAAAGGTACTACATTTAATTACATACTGAGTTGTATGACTTTCTTTCTTCCGCAAAACACGAAAGAATATATTGTTATATAATAGCCCTTTTCCACCAAGACAGTTTCGGTGCTGGTTCGGACCCAGAGCCTAGTTCCAAATTGGTTATTTGTCTTTCCACACCCAAAGCATCAGCACCGAACCAGAAAAAGTGTTTTTTAACTAACACCAAAACGTTGCTGGGCTAGAACTAAGAACTGCTTGCGCCAGGTGCTGGGGGTGGGGTTACCGTGACCACTGACAAACACTGACCGTCATTTTTTTAATTAAATTCAATGATGGGTGGGGATGGGTGTAAATACTTGACAAATGGGTTAACAACATGAAACTGTTACTGAACTTTAAAACATAAAGTAATACATCCTTTCCATTCAACTTTTGGCCTTCAGCAATAGGATAATAACAAACAAATAAAAAAGTTTAGCATTTATATGACAAACACTGTCTTTTTAAGGCAAAAGGTTAAATTAAAAATCACTTGCCATTAAAAAAAATGGGCATCGTTAACGCTATTCAGATGCCATGTGCCACCCACTGGAAAGCAAGCTGCTTCTCTCGCTATTGGTTGTTGCCGATGTGCTTGTCGCTACCTGATCCGTCCTGGGAACACTATTTGTTCCGGGCATGCGCGAAAGTGCGTCTACTTCCGGCCCAAATAACTTACGGCAATTTAAAAAGAAGTAGTTTGACACAACCGAAACCATAAACTCTTTATTTAAAATTGCATTTAACATCAGAAGACATTAAACAAATTACAATTTGTATTGGTTTGGAGAAATGTACTGAACGAGGGATAGGCTACACTGCCCTTTTAAGAGCGGAATATAGTCTTTTTTAACTTAATTTTGTTACTTTTTTATTTTATTTTTTAATACCAAAAAACAATATAAAAAAGGATATGCGTCAGAAGTGAGAATTATTTTTTATTTTAAAAAATGTATTTGTTTAATGTCGTTTGATGTTAACTGCCATTTTTTTTAAAGAATTTATAAAAAAATATTTAAGGTCTGGAACAAGTTGTGTCAAACTACTTTTTTTTAAACTTCCGTAAATTGTTTTGGCCGGAAGTAGATGCTCTTTCGCGCATGCGCGGAACAAATCGTGTTTCCGGGACCGATCGGGTAGCGACAGTGCTGAGGGAATGAGATGCACTTTGTTTATGTATGTGCGTGCGTGCTTACGTACTTGCGTACATTACCGACAAATGGTGGAAAGCAAGAAGTTGTTGCTTTTGCAAAAATTATCAAACGCATCCAATGAATGACGACTTTAGAACGCAAAACCCGAATCCCGGATATTTTAGGAAATTTAGAAATCCCGTCCGGATGCATTTTTTTTGTCGCAAAAAGAGGACATGTTCGGGAAAAAGAGGATGTATGGTCACCCTAGCTAACGTTGCTGGGAAAGATGTGACGTATGACCTCGCTCCCTTGTGGAATAGCAAACTGGACCCCAGTCACTTGCATTAATTTTGTATCAATTCAATAGAATTGAAGGGGGTTCAGTGCTGCTGTTCGTTTACCAACTTTCTTATTTTGTGTTCTGCGGAAGAAAGAAAATCATAATGGTGTGAAATGACAAGAGGATAAGTAAATGATGACAGAATCTTTCACTTGAATGCTATCATTGGTTAGATATTTGCAAAACCAAGTGACAAACACAAAGGGCGACTAATAATAATGTTTATGACAAGAACAAAAAAAAATATATATGAGGTTTCAGAAGGACAACGTGATATTCAAATTTCCAGTACAGAAATAATATTTTAACTGTCCAGGAATCACTCGGTATGCTTCAGTCAGCCACCAACTTGATTAAGGTTGAAATTGATTTTTTTACCTGTGCACAGTGCCGAGCTTGAGGGTTAATGCCTTCAACATACAGTACCGATATACAAGGATGATGTTAAGGCCCTTTAAGCATCATTACTGTGTCTGGCAACACTCTAGTGCCAACCTTCAAGATCGTCAAAGTGATCGGCACAATAGTAGATGATCCCAGAGATGAATACATCTCACTCTGTCCTGTGTCATCTTTTTTCCATCTTTCCCTTTTTGCTGTCTGCCTGCCTTTAGTCCTCTAAGCCTCAAGGAGATCAAATCCTGTCCAGCAGTGTGTGACTAAAGTCCCAGCAGACAATATGCTGGTACGAAGCTTTGATCATAAATCCATTTAACAGCAAGGCTGGATATGGATCCTTCATGCCCCATCAGGTTGGAGTTAGATGTGTAATAGTATGTGCATGCCGAGCACGTACACAATTAAGGATTAGTTTCTTTCACCGAGCCTGAAGCAATGACAATTATTTCAGAAGTCGAAAGTGTGATAATAGCAATTTTAACAATTGTACCAGTCAAATGCAAATGTGAAATTTGTATTGATGGTTTCTTGCTTAAAGGTTTTGCTTTATTTTAGGCATATTGTTGATGATTCTACAAGTACAAACTATTAAAAGATTGTTTTCAGACTGTACTAAACAGATACATTTGTGATTCACAAGAATTTTCTTATTCCCATATGAATCAAAAACACATTTGTTTTACCAATAACTCAAATTCTTCAAATAAGATATGAATCTGGATAGAAATGTCTGCGATTGTGGATATTAGAGTGTTAAACCAACATTTCCTGTCAGTTTTGCTAACCTTGTTGAGCTGCCGGGTGCATCTACAACCTTTGTGCCTCAAGTTTCCTGGCATATGAGTAAAAATAAAAGCTTACAAGTAGTTCATTTGAAATGAACACCATATAACCTTAAATAATGCATATACTTCTTAACTCTGTAACGCCCACATCCAGAGAATTTACATTTCGCTCTTAATAAAAACCAACAAGTATATGAATGACTAACTTTAATTTGTGTTGTTTAAAAAGTAAATGCTGTAGCCTAGTCAGAGAAATGATCCAGTTCTCCAGATCATGCACTGCTTATGAAGTAAAATACTTTAAATAATGTTAATGAACACATTTATTTTAGTCTTTTATTTTACAAATTTAGTAAATGTAGTTAATGAGTTCTAAAAATAGTTAATTCATCTTATCCCAACTATCATCATCAAAAAAATGGAAGAAGTTTCTTAAATTAAATAGTTGTTGTTAAAGCTAACATGTTTGATACATTAATTTCAGTGTTTCTCAACTCTGGCCTGCGAGATCCATAGTCCTGCCGATTTTTGCAACTCGACCTGATTTTACCAAGTGGTAACAATGGTTGATGTCCACAGGACAATATATTTTGTTGACCTTAGGACAACAAATTTATAAATATAACCTAAACTCACACCAAACCCCAATCATAACTTACCCCTAAAATCAGAGGGAAATGATAAGTGAAAAACAATGGTCTAGAAGCACCTAATCCTCGTTAGAAGATTAAACTTGAAATAAATGTATTTCTGAAATCTGATTGGATGATTTAAATGTTGTCCCAGGGTCAACGTTGTCCTAAGGATATCAACTACTTGGCAAAAATAGAAGAGCCGATTTTTGCCCCAATAAAACACCTGAAGAAGCTAATCAGCGACTTCGGGAACAGACGTGTTCAACTTAATGTTGGGCAACTTAATTGGGCGTTTCAGATTTGTACGGAGCAATCTACACTTGTATTGACTTAAATGTCTTATCCTGATAGATTTGGACAGCGCCGCATTAAGTTGAAAGCATCTTTTTCTGAAGACGCTGGTTTACTTCTTCAAGTGTTTTATATCAGAGTTTATATCGCCAGGAAAATAGATCTTGCAGGCCATAGTTGAGAACCACTACTCTATGGCTATCTTTATCTTTTCTAAATAAAAGCAGAAACAAAGTTTGAACATCTTTTCATCATCTTGCAAATCAGCTGTTGCATATTCATTAGACAAATTTGAAAGTTAGTTGAATCTACTTTTCCAGTAGTTAAACAAACCTTAAATATCCTTTTCATCATCAAAACAGTTCACAAGAGGTTAGCGCTTCTCCTAGCTGTCAGACTTTGACTGTCTCTCACCACAGGAGGTCTGCCACACATCCGAAAAACTGCTTTTGTCACTGTAAAACTGGCAAGGTGAGAAGATTCCCGTTTGATAATTTACACATGTTCAAGATAGAGTGTTACACTGAGGTAAAGATGAATGAGAATGAGAAAGAGGACACACACAAAAACAAATAAGGAAAAAGCTTATCTCTGCGTCTCAATGCGGTCGCTGTAAAGATCTGTCGTTTTTACCAGGAGTTGTCAGAATGCTTCAGTCCAGCAGTCCCTTTGATTGAATCCTCTTTCTGCCTAGCATGTATAAAACAAAGCAGTCACATTGAAATGATTGAAAAGTCTTTTAAGTGCTCTGAGCCCAAGAAGTTATCAGGCTTTGTCCATTTCTAGCCCCATGGGCCCAGGCAGTAGCCATCAAATAAGAGAATATCACATGAAGGAGGACTTCACAGGGTAGTGAAGCATTTGACATTTAACTCTAATGTATTATGCAGAAGACAAAAAGATAAAAAATATGCAGGTTTAACACAAAATAAGAAAAAACATTAAATGGCATTTTTTAATGTTAATTATAAAACGGTCAGTTCTGGTCCTTGATTCTGATTGGCTGAGCGGAGTTCTAAGCCGTTATAAAATACCCCGATATATAACGGCTAACCACACCACATAGCCTAAATATCTTTTTATTTACTTTATTTAATGAAACCTTGCTAAGCATATGGAGTAACTGTTTTATAAAAGCAATAAGCTCCGCTTCGCGTCGTGCCTAACAACGCCCCTTAGCTGTTATAAAATGCACTGTAACCCACGGCTTCTTGGGGCTTATTGCTTTAATAGTTTCACTATGGCCGGGTGTTCAATGAAATTATTAATGATTACAATTTAGTAACCACAGACAGTGCGGCCAGTGCTGGTTGTATAGGTTTTGTTAATTACACAAAAATAGTATTCATCCCCTACAATATAAAAAAATCTTAAATAATATAAAACTTTGCTCCATATTGTCAATACTTAACTCTCTTATGACCCTGTTACATTTTAGCCAATATTTGTAGCTCAAAGTTAATATAAATAGCCAAAATCTGACTACTTTTTCCCAAAAACTTCATCATTTCCTTTTTACGAGACTTTTTAACCCAATGGAGTCTTAAAGATTTCTTTTACGATGGATGTTTGTGCTTTCTATAGCCTTAAAAAATTCGATACCATCTAATGGCATCACAAAGACAAGGAAGGGCGGCATATTATTTAAAATAACTTAATAGCAAGCTTACATTCAACTTTCAGAAAGAAAGTTATGTCGGATGGCTTGAGGTTGAAGACATTACGATGGAATTTTCTTTTTCGGTGAAATATTCCTGCAAAGGCAACTATAATTATATCATATGCAAATCATAGACTCTGCATTTTTTAACACTCTATAGTGTTATCAAAACTCCAGCTTAACCAGGGACGTGATTTTCAGTGTACGACAGTCCAACACAGAAGATTTGCAGTAAAAAACTTATTTAAGCCAGTTTGGTAACACTAGTGGCACATAAAGAGTTTGAATTTGATCATTTGGACCAATGAGATTTCATTTTGGTTGGAGCTATCCCGCATGATGCTGGAAAGTAGAAATGAACTAAACAACCAACAAAATGTCCTGCTGCTTGTTACAGATGGGTTGGACAAAATCTCATATTTACATGGAAGAGGTTTTAAGGTAGACCTAAATCGAGAGTTATTTCATGTTGAGCCGTAACCCAGATCCCCTCAATAAGTCAACCAATCACCTCAAACACAATGTTGCTAATATTTCTGACAAAATTAAAGTCAAGATTACAGTAATGATAATCTCCGGCTCTATAATGATGATCATTATATAGTTAATGACTTGCATGCACTAGCAGTTTTGCTGACAGGTAAGCATTGATTAATGTACAGGCGGGTCGTTTCATGGGCCTGTGGACCACTGGACCAGATTCGCTCTGACAGCTCATGGCTAAACCTACAGTGAGGGCAGATGCTCTGCAGAGGGGAGGTGGAATCACATGTTAAATAAAAGTGTGATACTTACAGTCGACTTTGAGAATGTTACAAATGTTGTTGTAACAGTGTTTTGACTTACTGTACAGTGCAGATGTTTATTTACATTTGCAGAGATTGTACAATTGTTACATCTTTTCATTCCTTATTTCATCAGATGCCAACACAAATAGCCGTTGATAAAATTAGCCTTGTTACCATAGAGACTGAGAAATTCTAGTTTGGATCAAACTATTGGCATCTCAAAAGGGAAAGAAGAGCATATGGGGATGAGTAACTCGGAACAGTGTGTCCATTTCATCTCAGCACGTCGGAAAAAACTTATTCAGCCCTACTTTGAAATGCTTGAAGATGTGATGTTCCATTTTCAAAGTTTTACAAACTTAAGGGCAAACAGCAGAGTTCAAGATGCCAGCCATTTCACCAAGACAGCTTGAAATGAAAGTATCATGTCT
Organism: Triplophysa tibetana; assembly: GCA_008369825.1. NCBI lineage: Eukaryota > Metazoa > Chordata > Actinopteri > Cypriniformes > Nemacheilidae > Triplophysa > Triplophysa tibetana. The sequence continues at coordinate 39,136 of SOYY01000084.1, forward strand.
GTATTCTGGGACATTTGAGAATAGATGGCTGACAGAGTTAATGGTGGCTAAAGGTTGACTGTTTTCTAAAGAACCACGCAGCACTGTTTTCAAACCAACCAAACAGTCTATTGTACCAGTTTAATTCATATTTGGATAAAAAAGTGCTTTTTTATTGGTCTCGAAAAATTCACTTAAAATAACTAGCTGTATTGAATCCTCGCTATTGAATATCAGATTCATCTTTGCTCACACAGAACATGCATTTTAGTGCATTGGATGGATAACTCAATCGATGCACTTATATGCAATAAAACATGATAGTGAATAAAACTGATTTTTTATATTCTTTAGCTGTATGCAATGTACTGCACAGAAAATGTCTTTTTAATATTTTTCCTTAAATTCAGGGGGGTTTAAAACATTTTTCATCATGTCAAAAAGATAGCATTTGCCAGGTCACTTATGTATGACAAACCAAGTCTGTGATTAACCACAAAAGTTTAACTTTAACTACTGCCTGTGAGAGTACCCCGTTGCTTCATTTCAAGCTCAGTGGAGTCAAACAGTCACGGTCCAAGAAACAAATGTGCGCCCTAGAGGTTAAGACCCCTCATAATAACGCTAATCACAGGCTTTTTCAATCTAATTAATATTAAAATGCACCAGGTCTGATAAAACTCAGGGGCGAAGTAAATGTAAACACTAGGTCTTTCCGTCCTTTGAAAAAAGAAAATCAACGTAGGTCAAAGAAAGAGTTTGAGCCAGAGAGAGAAAAAGCATTCAAGTACGTGCTGAGAGAAGATGCTAATGAGAGAAGGTGCTCTGTGGAGATCTTCATTTGAGCGAAAACAATCACAAGGGCTCGACCCCGTACGTCCCTCATGAAAGATTCATGGCGCTTTGCTGCAACTAAACGACAGGAAAAGTTTTGGACGAGCTCTGAAATTATGCTAATGAGTCTATGAAATACTTTAAATACCAACATGAAGGATGTAAATAAATGGAAATAGCTGCAGCTCCTCTTCTGCAATACAAACATTGACTGGTCAATTATGAGAAATGGTTCGGAACGGATAAAGTGATTATGATGCATCCGTAACCTCATCTCAGGGAATGTTGCATTTAAATGCATCTAAATGGCGAAATTTGGTACTGTCTATGCATGTTAAAGAGAAGAAGACAGTGTTCTTACATTAGCTAAAGGCCAAAAGATTTCCTGATGTTCTAGCTGAAGTGTTACTAGAAAGTGGCCCTAACCTTATTATGTTTAATGTACCACAAAAGAGCCAACAATAAGATTGAAGACCCTTCTTTATCTACACCGGAGCGGAAATATGAAATATTAATTCATATTATACTATAATACTGAATATCTTGTAGCATTATCATTAATGGTTATGAACATTTAAATAATTAAAGTCAGTAGAAAGCAAACAAAATACAATGGATATTCTGAAGGAGAACTGATAGCTACCATTGTCATCCACACAAATGATAAACTTGCAAATGTTTTAGGAAAAAATTTAGGAAGAATAGTTGGGAATCGTTGAATGTGTGTTAATGGGGAAGTAGATCTAGTTCCAATTCATGTACCTATATCCTTGGTTTATCAGAATTGTGACACTGTGGTTACATTTAAATTCTATGCTAGATACTTTGACCCATAAATTTATCTTTTGTTTGTATAATCAAAGTCCATTTACCGAATTCCTGTATTAACGTCACAGTAAGTCAACAGTCCTATCTCTTTTGAATTTTAAAAGGCAGATATTTCTTAAAACGCTGGCAAAAATTTGCATATTCCCGATCAATGATTAACCCTGAAATGTACTGTACCATAACCTCCCTGTTGAAAAAACAGCATATGCTGGTTTGGTATGTTTTGATGCTGGTTTGTGCTGATTTAAGCTGGTCGTGTACTGGTTTAAGCTGGTCATGTCCTGGTCCTTACCTGGTCATGTTAAGCTGGTCAAACCAGCATCAAAACATACCTAACCTAGCATATGCTGGGTTTTTCAACAGGGTTTGGTTTGCTACGCTTAAATTGCTTTCAATAGCGCACAGGCTGTGCTTCACATAAGCCCCGCCCAAGAGAATCATAAGTTTTTATCGATTAAACATTAGATCGTTCTACGGGAAGGAGGGGATCCTTTGCTAGAGCGGCCATATTGAGCGTTGCACTCCTCCCCATTCATTGTCATGGCAGTGGTGCATTTTGTTGACATGTATTATCTTTGGTGTAACCTCACGCAACTAATTTAGTCATAATATTAATGTTTACACTGTTAACACATAAACACATGCCTCCCATTGGTAACTAGGCAAATGTAAAGAAAACTAGCTTCCAAAAAAGATTGTCGAAAGAAACCTGATGGCAAGTTTAGACTTCAGACTGTGTGTCTCTGAAACAGGAAATCTAACCGTTCGGAAAGAGATAATATAAATCATCCTTTGTTCCTGAAGTAAAAGTCGCCCATGTGCTTTGCTTTACAAGAGCAACACATGTGGGCTGCAGTGAAAGCCGCTACAGGAAATGGGTGAGGGAGTTTAGATGGGTCACCTGGGTGAGAGCATTTGAGCAGAGAGAGAGAAAGAAAAGCCACGGAAAATAACCAGAGACCAAGGGTGGAGCGAAACTTAAAGTTGAGTGTTACAATAATGGCCTTGATTGACTCTTTCTGTCTTTATGACCCCAGCAGCCAGGCAGATGAGGAGCCTGTTTGAAAGGGTGAAATCTTACTGGCCCCGGTGCTTGCCACCCTGACTCTACACACACGCACACGCGCAGGACCTGGACCCTCTCCAGATGGTAGTCTGTGATCATTTATTAATGAGGAAGTTCAGAGAGTCGCTGCCAGCTGCTGCCAGGCTGCTCTGAAGGCCACCCACTACAAACCCCCCCCACACACACACACACACATGTGCTATCACATCCAAGTTACAGTGGAGAACATGGCCTGGGGAGCAAAGAACAAGTGTTTTTTGGAAGTAATTTTTTGTGGGGAAAAAAGTTTCAAATTATTTTGAGGAGTCTGAGGAAATCACCTGTCCTTTCTCTTGAGATTCTGTGAGAAATGTCTGTTTCTCTTATCCACATCTCCTCAGTCGCAGACAGTTGAATCTGGATGACATCATGTATGAGAGCCTGAACCTTGTGCTGAGAGATCTGTGAAGGATATCAAAACACCAGACACCTGGATGTATAGTGGTAACCGAGATGTGACCTACAGCTGTGAACATACACCCACATTGTCTTTTTGCAGGAGAGGGACAAGTATCACTACACATTTCAAAATCCCAAATTGCATAGGAATTTAATATAAGTATAATTGAAGGGTTTCCAAGTTAACGGCTTGAGATATTCTTTTTATTTATAAAATTCCTGAGAACATAAAATGACTCCTCAATAAAATGATCACAGAAAAGAAACATTCAAACCCTCAAGAACAAGATCAGTATGTTTCTTAAAAACATCCGGTAATTTTCCTTTTTGTTACATTGCATGGGAAGCTAAGGTTATTAAATGTAAAATTACTGATATTTAAAAAACTCAAGCTATTTGTAATAAAATAGCTTGATTAAAAACAAGCAGCTTGTGTTTAAGGGAAAATATGTTTGTACTTTTCATTTGATGATTAGGCTACAGCATTTGATGGAAGTACAGTAATTAAATAAAAGTTTACAAAAGATAAAAGGCAAAAAGTCGACACGAATACACACATCATACTTCTAGGAACTTAACTCATGGGTTTTAAACACATTTAAAAAAATCTTTTTCATCATCTTGGACATCCGTGTTTGTCCAGCACAAGACATGACATCTTTTAATATCTTTCCAAGGCCTAACAGAGCACATACCAGCTAAGAAATGCCACATGAAAAGCTCACACACACGCAGCAGAAATGTGTTCTGTGTTTTGCCAGATGTGGTGCAATGAAATATTCCCTTCTGGGAGAGGATTAATATACAGTTTCCGTGGCTGGTTCAGTAAGCCTCTGTGCTCTGTTTTCCTGGACTTTATGTAATACCCAGGTCGACCGACCCCTTGTGACCTTCGTTGGCATTGAAATTCAGCATAGTCATAACCGAACAACTGGCACCTAAATCTATCTAACAGACTGCATGTTTTATTTAACAACATATGCCTGAACATCCATGAGCTATTCGCTGATAACGCTTCTTAGTGGCTTGTATCTTTTAAACTGGAAATTATGGTTAAAGAGGAATTCAGGACAGCGAAAGCATCAAGAAAGGCTCCTTCTTCCATCTGAGCTCGAGCAAAGTAAAATAAACATGCCATAAGATTTTAACAAGCATAGGCACAGGATACACCAATAAACACCTGAGGACGGGCCATTAATCTGAGTGCAGTCTAACTGAGCCACTTCAGATGCTCGGCTGTGTTTAATTCAATGGGCGGAGCCAAATCTCATCATGTCTGTCACAGGAACGAGGTGATCACCGCATACAAATGGAATTTTGGAAAATGTAGTTTGTAAAAAATAAGCTAATTTAAACTTAAATAAACCACAGTGTAAAAAGTATGGTGTTGGGGGTAATGCATTACAAGCAATCAGATGATTTTCTTTGAGAAGCTAGTATTGCATACTTTATTATCACAGAAGTTAGGTCAAAGAACAACCTCTTTTTTTACAATACCACCTACAACGCCCTGGAAAGATTGAGCAAAAGCCAGGTGGGAAAAAGAAACGAAAGTATATAACATTTTTTCCCCATGTAAACTATAAGTAACACTGTTAGTGGCACGATCCAGTCTATGTATGCCTTTGTATTATGGACTTTTATATTACTTCCTGTCATGTGCCATGTTTTGTAGTCCTTTGTAGTTTT
>SOYY01000110.1:0-38978 GCA_008369825.1 Triplophysa tibetana
TCACGTTAACGCAGCGTGTTGACGCCGATAACGGCCACCACTAGTATATATATATATAATTATATATATTTTTTTTTTATTTTAACAATAAATATAAACATACGGTTCCATATTTTCTTCAAGTAAAAAATATTTAACATTCATGATTGTTTGCATCATATGTTGACCCGGGGACAACATTTAAATCAACCAATCAGATTTCAGAAAAAAAGTTTACAGTTTATTCTTCCAACCTAGGATTGGTGCTTCTAGACCAGGGGTCACCAACTAGCGGACTCGGTCCGAATGCGGACCGTGAGATGCTTCCCTGCGGACCCTTAAGCCTTTTGATGTATTAAATAAATGGACGCATTAAATTATTTTCTAATGCAATCAAATTTATTGCAGGCACATCAAATAGTAAAAGATGTGAATGAAAGCTGCGTGTGAAACACGTTTAGAAGGAAAGTAAAGACATGAAATAACTGTAAAGAAAATATTAAACAAACTTCCCTTCAGCTGCAAAAGCCACAAGAAGAGTTGAAATGTTATCAGAGGATGTAATTGATGCTGCTATTAATGTTAATCTCAGTTTAGCAGAAAACCTCACTTTAGTTTTCTTTTAAAGTTGCTAGTGTTGAAATGAAGGTATGTTCAGTTCAGGTTTAAAGATTAGGGTATTTTGCACATTTTCCTTCATTATATTGTTCTCAGATATTGTAATGCCGTCCTATAGATATGAAAAAACATGTTGTTTCTTTGGTCTGCCAAAAAACATAAATTCATGTTTTTAGGTATTTTAGGTAATTGTCCGGACCTTGGCCTATAAGGAGGGTTCCTTTACTGGACCTCAAGTAATTTTAGTTGAAGACTCCTGTTCTAGACCATTGTTTTTTCACATATCATTTCACTCTGATTTTAGGATTAAGTTATGGGGGAAAACTCCTTTTTCTCAGATGAGCGAAGCTTTTAAAAAAAGCAGTATACTGCATGGCCATTGATTCTGAGCAGGGCTTATGGCTATATAAGCAGGCACATCGCCATAGGGCAAGGTTGGCAGATTCAGCAGGTACAAATGGGCTTCTTTGAAACGGATTAGACCGTAGAACAATGCTTGCCTTATCTTTGATTTTGATTAGTCAAGTTATTTGATGATGTTGGAAAATAATGTGTAGTGCAGTCATAAACTCATTATTCCTTAACACAGCCCGTATTGGTTCAGTTTAACCAATCAGGTCGGGGATAGGGAGACCTCACCTGTCAATCAATACAGTTGGAATCATGTGATGGCTCGTGAGTGATGGGGTTTTGGTGCTATAAAGGACCAGATTTTGTATATTGAAGCGATCGCAATGCCAAAGTTGCCCAAATACATGTTGCAAGGTAGAGAGACTCGAAGTGTGTCTGTCACCACACTTGTGATGACAGACGCCTTGAAGGCTCTGTATATATGACTATAACTGAATTCACAGCAGTGAATGATTTAATAAAAATCAAACTGAATATGAGATTCTACCAACGTTACTTCTGTTCATCATACTCGTCCTTGACAGCTGCTTGACTTGTTAAATTTAACATTATATGTTCTGAAATATATACTTCACGAAATATGTACTGTAGTTCTGTCAGATGTTAAGGCAACTCTCAAATGTTAGCGCATTATTGTTGCTTCTGTTCCTTTTTTGTTCCGTTGAACGTATCAATGAATAGCACATTTTTGGTTGCCGAAGTGTATAATGAAGTTCATGAATGAGTGGAAAATGAATGAGTGGAAAATGTCTACTCATCTGTCATTATAGTGGACACTTTTTGCACAAAATATGTTTTTTGAGGGTTAAAGTCATTGGTTAAATTATTTATTGTTGCTTTGAATTGGTTTCTGGACATATATCATATATTCCAACTCTCTTTAATGCTATGTTTGATCCGTTGACCTGTTTTCTGGTTCAATTATATTTTTTCATAGTTCGTTTTAAGGAGATATTGGTCAGTATCCTCGTTGATTGTCATTGCAGTACATTTCTATCACAATCTTTTGGCAGTTAAAATTTTGGCTGGATTTTGTTGGAATGGGTGGATTTTATTGATCCTTTGGAATGGAAATTGTCCACCCAATCTGGCAACACTGCCTTTGGGTCCTCAGATCTCTTCTCCTTCAGCGACTACTCTACCTTCGCTACTCGAAAGTAGACACTTCTGAGTTCCCTCCACCGAGCAGGACCCGGAGCAAAGAAAAATTATACCCTGATAAATGTATCTCATTAAACCATCATACAATGTGTGTCTAGAATGTTACGTTGCATATAATAAATGCTAGTGCAGTAAGCAAAGATTATGTGAACTTAACTGTATCAGCCCTGAGGAGACTTGATGCTTGCTTTGTTCCTAAGACATTTCATTGAAAGTAGAACCAAGTTCTTGACAACACTGGAAATAAAGATGCTTATTGATGTTTAACCCGTATGGATGACAGAACTGATTTGGGGGAAAGATGATACAGTGTTCTCATTCCCTTAATGACCATTCTCCTCAGTTTTGTTGTTACTTGAGGCACCGGCTTCCTTAGCCCTGCCCTTTCTGCCAAACAGGGCGTGGTGACCAACAGCTCATTTGGATTTAAAGAGACACACACCAAAAGCATGTATTTCCTCAAAGGCAAAAATGGATATCTAGGGAGCAGTACAATAAAATATCTGTTGTGTATTTTGAGCTGAAACGTGCTGAAAAAACAGGCTTAAACAGGCACATTTTGTGGACTCCTTACATTGACTAAATGTTCAAAATGAAAAGGAAATAAAATGAGTTCAATAAACTCAAAACTTGATAGTTCTGCTTACTGAAATTGGGCTCATCATAACTCAAAAGATTTGATGTAGAATTTAGAATTTTGAATGGTATACTTTCATGTTTTAAATTTTATATTATATGAGATGCTTGGCAACCCTAGATGGTAAGTAACCCATTTTTGTGTCTGTATAAATTGCTTATGCAAGTTCAGAACATGAATGATGGTCATTAAATGCTTCCTTTTCATATTTCGGGGGAGAGAAGGCCTGTAAGATGCTTTGCTGGTGCTCAAACAGTGTATCCAATGTGTTTTTTTTCGCTAAATTGGACAAATAAAGCTTGAAGTATTTTCTTATTTTGAAGTCAAATTCTGAGTGTAACTTACTAGAAATGATCCACTCATGTGAAATCCTAATTAGCCTACATATCCTTTCTGACAGGACCGACCACGATATGAGTGCATTGACAGTTGATGTTGTGATGGGGAAAGGCAAAACAATATTTTTTAATTATTTATATTTCGACAATAAATGTATACATACAGTTCCATATTTTCTAGGAGTTAAAAATATTTCCAACATTCATCATTGTTTTAACAAATACAGAACAAAAATATAAGAATTTTTTAAATAGTATTTAAATATGTTTGGCTTCATTTAACAAGATATATGTTTGTGCCGGTGTAATTCTAATATAAAAAGGAATATTTTATATTCTGACAAACAGAATAATTAATTTTAAGACATAACTAAATTTAAGTTTCCTCTGCACAAATGTTATTTTACAATAATGTTGATGAGTATATAACTGTAAAATTGGTGCAAGTTATTTAACTAAATGCTACCTTACATACTAATATAATGTTGATAAAGTGTCATTTATGTATGGACAGCCTGAGAGCACAAAGAATAGTGAGGTACTCATCATTGTCTCCATAACTCAAAGCTTTCTCATAGCACTCAACGGCTTGGCTCTTTTCTCCTTTCTCTTTGTGAATGAACCCTAGTATCCCATAAGCCTCCCCGTCCTGTGTGTTTTTATAAATTCGCTTCCATGCAATCTTTCTTAAACCACGAGCACTTTTCTGCCCTTCAGGTGAATCTTGGTGAATCTTCAGGCATTCCATGTAGTGCTTGATAGCTAAAGCTTCACGTCTGTTGCAGTACAACTGAAATTCAGCATAATAAAAATGAACAACATGTAGATTATCATTTTTCTCTTTGGCTGTTTTGAAAATCATTTGAAACATCTCTTCAGCTCGTGGAATTTCACACTGTTCTCCGTAATGCAGTGCTAGATCACTAATTGCTGTGATGAAGCAGGGTGCATGAGTAGTAGCCATTTCTAAATGGAAGATGATCTGATCACGAATCTGTTGAACCCTAGATGATCTGGCGTGATGATTTCCCTCCTGCAGCAGTTGGATTTTCTTTCTTTTATAGCACAGAGCTAACTGATGATGTGTGAGGCTTGAATTAGGTGAATATTCAAGGGCTTTGGTCAACAAAGCAATACCCCTGTCCACACATCCTCTATATCTGAAGAATTTTCCAGCATATCGCATGACATGTGGGTGATCTGGAGATCTTTCTATAGCCTCATCTACCAAGCTGTCAGCCTCCCTGTACTTTTTGTATAAAACAAGTTGCATAGCTAAGTAGACCTTAAGAACATCATTATCAGGATTTGTTTCAATGGCTCGTCTCAGTTGCTTGATTACCGGTGAATTCTCAATAGTGAATTCTCGCTATTCTGTTCGATACAGAACGATGGCATAACCAGCGTTCAACTCACCATCTTCTGGTTTCAGATCTAAAGCCTTCTTAAAACATTCTTTGGCTCTCTCATAATACTTGCGAGAAAATTTAAGAAAGGTCCATCCCTTCTCACCAATCACCTCTGGAACAGATAAAGACTCAGATGAAAAGATTTCATTTATCTTCAGGATTCTCTGCAGGTAACTTTCACACTCTGTATAGTTCTTCATGTGGTAGTTTATCCAGGCAAGGTTTCCATAGGTGACAATGAGAGATTTGTGGAATTCCTCTTCATGGCACACTTTGTAAAGCTTCACAGATGTCATGAGACTGCTAAGTGTCTCTTCAAGAAACCCTTGAAGGAACTTCACATATGCTAAGGAATTGTAAATTCGTGCGAGCGTTTCTTTTCTATCATAATCCAATTTAAGCTGTTCATCAAGCCTATTGAGAACGCTAGGTAGATCTAAGTCATCTTTTATCAGAGCCCAGGTGAAGTGACATTCCAGCTGGTCAAGTTTTGTTTTCAAAACGGTATCATGATCCATACTGGTGAAGAAATAGAAATTATTTTCATAAGATATTCACATATTTATAATGGTATATTTTGTTTTCTCAAATTATAGATATTAGCATTAATGGTGTATTAAACTTACAATTACATTGATTCATTTTGCAGATGCTTTTAGCCAAAGCGATTTACAAAAGAGCATATAGACATTTTGTCAACACGCTAAACAGTAGTGTTAGATTACAAGGCCATGCTACTAGGAGGATTAAAGCGGGAGTAAGCTAATGAGAGAATGAATAACAATATTTTATTTGTAGATACCAGACAAAGAGAGTTAATCGTTAACATAGACAGTCTCCTGTTTCACATGACTCATGTTACACATAGACGTACTATTGCGGTAAATTATTTTTCTTAAATTATTTAAAATAGAACTTAAGGTGGACATAGAGAGGCGAAATTATTCAAAATAATTCTTGAATGAGATTAGTTTCACTTTTTAATTCTTGAAAATGTTTAGTGCATTAGATAAACAAGCTCTTGCAGAATTTGCATTTCAAATGAGCTCTCTTTTACAATCACATATTTGTCCTTTTACTAGTTGAAGTAACTAGGCTATCCAAAGAGCTTGTTTAGCAACAGGTTAAAATCTTAAATGTTTAGCTTAAAAATTATATCATAACATGTATTTGTTAAAGTATAACCAAACACTTACCTCATCTTGGTCTGAGTCCATGTGTTCTAGAAGTTGTTTGATGAGGAAGAGGGTGCATGGGTGCGGCTTTAATATTTCCAGAGCTGGGAGGGTGAACATCAGAATGGAAACTCAAACCATGAAGAGGCGTGGATTGGTTGCCTTAAGCTTTTTTGAAATGTATGCTTTGCAGGGTAAATAAAGTCAGGGTCAAATAAATGTTTTTTTTTTCGTGTAAACTGATACAAAGTTTTATGACAAAAAAGCTAATGCCAATGAACGTCTTCTCACATCCTAAACCAAGAAACACTACAATAGTGAAAATGTATAATATTGTCAGGGTCCTGTCCTTCCTGTCCTGAGCTTTTGTTCCCTGGGGACAGGGCTATGACAGTACCATGTCTTGTGTGTGTGTTTCGAATGTGTGAAGACACATGTCTCCGCCCCCTTGTTTCTCCGTTAATCTCCCATTAGTGTTTCATCTCCATCACCTGTTCCATGCCTTCCCGCCAGATCACCTTTAATGTTAAGTCTTGTCACCTGCCCGTCATTCTCCCTCCGTCATTATCCCTCTTTAGTGTTCCCCTTCATAAACCCTGTGTATTCCAAGACCTGGGTTGGTTCTTTGTTTGTTATCCAAGTCTTATCGTGTCTTAATGTTGGATTACCTTGTTCCTGTTTATTGGTCCCTTCATGGTTTTGGATTTATCGTTTGGATTACCGTTTTGTCCTGGTTTGTAGTACTTGACATTGTTTTAAATGCATTTTCCCATGTTGTTTTTGTATTTCACATTTTTGCATATCCTTCCCAGGACTGTTTGTGAAAAATCGTGATAAAAGGGACCACATTCTACTGTTAATGACATGAAAAGAAGACTTAATACGGTCAAGTATTTTCCAGTAGAGTTCTACCTTGTTTACAAATATATGGAGAAGACGCCAAAACCTGTAGATGAATTGACTCTTCAATTTGTGTTTCATAATAAAGTCTTTTGGTCAACCCTTCACCTGCCAGCATTTGGGTTCTGTCAGCCGATCGTGACAAATATATTGTATATTTGAGCACTTTCAAGAGATACAAATGTATTAACAATATTCATTCATAATTCTGTAATTTAAATGCATTTTGCATATGGGAAATGCAAACAAAATACAGTATCGCAGTATCACAGATGATGCTGCCCATTCATGGGTAAGTTGCAACAGAAAGCCATGCTTGCCTTAAGGTGTTCCTTAAATTGTTCACATTACAATAATCATAACTTTGCTTGATAATTTTATAATGCCATTAAAGCTTATGTTTTTCCTAATCCATTTTTTTTCAAATTCTATGAGTTTAAATTTTGTCAGACCTCAATAATGTACAACAATTTTCACTTCTCACACACCCTGATTGAAGAACATCTTGCGTGAGCTTAACAATTGCGATTGTGATGTTTCATACCATTTTGGTGTAAGTTAAATTATTCATACCATTCTTTCGATATCTGTGGTATGCTGAGTTACAATACACTTTTTTTATATTTGGAAGGTAATTCTTACAATAATCTATTATAAACCATTACTCATGAAGGGTATGTCAATGCACCACACAAACTTTTATGCATCAGGGATCTGTTCATAACTTCTCTTTTAGTGAGGGATGGCATAGCAGTAAATCATGATTAACAGCTAACATAACTTATTGCTAATATGATTTATTATTATATTATTAAGGAATGTACATTTTCCAAAGGCATCTCTTTGCCACAATACTTACATTATAAATTATACAGTTGTCTACGAAACTTGGGGAGACATACTCTAAAATGGCTGATTTGAACAGGGAATGGATATTGTATTGGGCTGTTGGTAAGATATTGAAGCTTCCTATTTCTAGCTATGGTCTTGTGTGGTCTACTGGCAAATTTTACTGATTCAAATATTACATCTTTTCCTTTTAGGTCGATCTGGACAAAGAAAATTGTGTATTGTACCCCCTAAGGCAGAAGGTTATACAGGTATTTATCAGTCCAGTTGCACATGGGAAGTCAACGGTGTACGTGGTACTAATCCAAAGAACTCTTGATACTTTATTCTTCCCTACACTGCAAAGGAGTTCAGAAAAATGCCAAAAGCAGCATGCGATACGAGTTCAGAAAACATGCCAGTCCAGTTATTAGCGGCACATGTGACAGCTTGCAAGACAGTCGAACTCTCATCTTACTCTGATGAACAGGCACAAAATATTTTTCTCTTGATTCCAAATTAATACATTGATCACACTTCAGTTGCCCTATGATAATAGATTTACTTTGTTCATTTTCTTGCAGATTTCTTGTTTGTTTTCCCCAGCTAACAGTCCTGCCATAGATGTTATTGTGCAAAACTACTCAGATAAAACTCATTCTATTGAACCATCTGTGACATTAAGTCTGTCTGTTAAAATAGCAAATATGTTGAAGACATGTTCAAAATTATATCATGTGTTTATTAATTTTTTTTACACCATAAGGACTCCAGCAATATAGGTCTTCCTTCATGTTTCGAGGATTCTAAGAATGTAAAAATATAACATTCATATAGGCTTTCATGCAATTCTCTTTTCACCTGAACTTTTCACCTAGTTGACAGACAAACAAAGGCATCATCTTATTACTGCCTTTTTAATTGGGATACCATTAGCACAACTTGAAAACAAGCTAGTTCTTTCCCTGGCGAACAATAATTCATTGCACATATTTTATACCAATTTTCCAAATACATTTTGTAAAAATGTGTAAATTATCAAAGTTTTGGCTACAGAAACTCTATACTTAAATCTAGGCTTTAATTTAGTGTGTACATAAAAATAATAATGTTTTATTAATGAAAGGTATTTCTCACTGTTTACATGCATTTTTTTCTGAAGCTACATTTCAAATATCATACAACGATTTCATCTTGTTATGCTTGTAACAATATCTCAGCTTTTAGTATGGTTAAAACATGTTACAGTAGATTGATATTCCCACAGATTTTGTGATGAAACAGAGGCCATCGACTTTGATAAAGTAAAAAGTTGATGAAACGAAGAACTATCCAAAATGATTTAAACCGAGAGAAGGTGTCAAAATCTTCTTCAGATTATTTGTTTTACACTAATAATATTTCCAATGTGCAATTCTAAACTTTTCTCTATTCCTAATAAGCATTGCTGATGTCATCAAAAACCTTTTCTGATAGGGTGGAAGAAAGCAGCATCTTAAGCATTTGTGTGACCAGGGATCAGATGCTTGAAAGAGGCATCCAACAATGGCAGAGTCAGAAAAAGTCTTCCCCTGTAAATGCCCTCAGAATTTCTTTTATTTGAGTGGCCGGCATTGACAATGGGGCTCTGCTGACAGAATTTTCAACCGGTCAGCATATATATATATATATATATATATAGCTTTAGCTCATTCAAATCTCTGATAACCAAACAGTACTCCAGCATTACTTCTTCTTCTCTAAGGAGGATCTCGCCCCTTTTTTGGTATATTCCTTTTGGCGGAGGTTATTAAAAGCACTCGGAATAGAGACATCATGGAAAAGGGAATGTTTAAGACAATATCTCGCTTGGCACTGAACTTTGATCTTTATCCTTTTGCAGGTATTGTTTATGCTCAAACAGCAACATTACACACAAACTAGAGGTTGAAAAATGTAATCACGGGGAATACGGCCTTTATATCAACTCTGGTTAGAAGGCTTGGCTTGAGTTAAGCATGTGCAAGAAGACTATGAAAAGCTAGATATAAATGTACCAAAAAACTAATAAATTAATCAGTAAATGAATGAATGCAAAAAAACTTGCAAACATTTCTTATGTTCTCAGTGGCCTTCACTGCTCTGGAGGTACTGGCTCACATAGCCCTGCGCTTTCTGTCAAATAGGAAGCGGCGACCAGCAGCTCATTTGCATTTAAAGAGACACACACCATAGCAGCACGTTTTTCCTCACAGGCGAAAATGGACAAGGAGAAGTATAATAAAAGATCTGTGGTGTATTTTGAGTTGTGTTGAAACTTCACAGACACATTCTGTGGACTCCTAAGTTTTACAAAATGTTCAAAATGAAAAGGTTTTACATGAATACAAGAAAATCAAAACTTGATAGTTTCACTTACTTAAAATTGGGAACATCATAACTTAAAATATTTAATGTTACTAATTCCTCAAATATTCTTTTTTGAATGGTATACTTTCATGTTTTAAATTCTGTATTATATGGAATGCATGGCAACCCTAGATGGTAAGTGCCCCATTTTTGTGCATGTATTAATTGCTTAAACAAGTTCAAAACGTTTTTGATGGTTGGTGTAGTATTCATGTAAAACAAATGTTGTAGTGGATTGTCCACGGAAAACTGGTGATTAAGGTATTGATCACTATGGTACTCTGATCGGGGAGTTGGAGACATCGGATAGAGTTTAGCCGTTTATTGCACTATTGACCATATATACATTTGATGTAGGTAGACAAGTATGTGAATGTAACTGGTGTATATATATATATATTATCTAAAAAATTCATTCATTGGGGAACTTTTATTTTGATGGGCGGATTGGTTTTGGGCGTGGTGTGAGCGCGGTGAAGAGTGACGGACGGAAACAAAGTGAGTGTCGTATTGAGAAGCTCGTCGGATTAAGTAACTTAAAATGAAAGTTCATTGGGGCTTGGTCAAATAAAGGACGACTTAAGTGCATTTTTTTTTCTTTGGGGAGCTGTGTTCCGCATTTCGTAGTTTTTTTTGTGAGTTAGATCCGTGAGTCGCATTGCGCACCGCAAAATAATCATGGGGCGGGGACAAGCTTAAAGGGACACTTCACTACACATACTTACTTCATTGTGTAGCTTTTTGTTTAGGCTGTCAAGGAGTAGGGGTGTCTCGGCTACTTTATTAGACCAGGGGAGGGAGGGGTGTATTAGACTGCCTCACACATTTTACTTTTACTTCAGGAAGCCAGTAACATTACTTAAGCTGAAGCCTACCCTCATCGGTCTGTAGATCCCAGTAGAGTAGAACACAACATACACACATTTAGTGTGTAACGAGATTAAAAGCACTGAAAGCGGGGACTAAGATCTTTTCGTTATTCAGTCTTCCGTGGCAGCACTAATACATTTTCCCCTACAGGATGGGTTAGATACCCGTTACATATATAGGTAGTTTTGTATTAAAAACTTTATAAGCGCATTAAAACGGAACAAGCGCTAGTCTGCTGACGGACATCTGCGTCAGCGCCTGCTTAACACGCTGAATACGCCGCTGCGCTAAATCCGCTTGCACTAGAAACACTGCATGACGTAAATTACGTACATCGAATTCACAAAAACGGGAATAAAAATGCTGACATGCTAAAAAACTTATTTCCTATGAGTACTGTGCATGTTAAGTGGTAACAGAACTTTATCCCACAGTACTTTAAGCTTGTTCTCTGCACTGCCATTCTAAACTCCTCGTAACCCTCTGTCCTAAAGAGAGCAGCAGAGTTTCATCTCATCCTTCCTATATAACCCAAAATGGTCATTACATGCTTCTTATTCAGATTTTGGGGAAGAAAAGGCCCGTAAGACGCGTTCATGCTGCTCAAGCAGTTTATCCAATGCTTTCTCATGCGCTTTATTGGACTAATACAGCTTGAAATATTTTCTTTACTTCTGGTCATCATACTCGTCCTTGACAGCTGATAGACTTGTTAAATTTTATATTATATGTTCTTCAATATATACTTCACGAAAGACGTAATGTAGTTAGGTCAGATGTTAGGACAACTCTCAAAGGTAAGCGCGTTATTGTTGCTGCTGTTCATTTTTTGTTCTGTTGAATGTATCAATGAAAAGCACACATTTGGCTGCCGTGGTGTGTTAATGAAGTTCATGAATGAGTGGAAAATATCTACTCAGCTTTCCGAATTCCATTCATTATAGTGCGCACTTTTTGCACAAAATATGTTTTTTGAGGGTTAAAGTCATTGGTTAACTTATTTATTGTTGCTTTGAATTGGTTTCTGGACATATAAGTCATATTTTCCAACTCTCTTTAATGCTTTGTTTGATCCGTTTGACCTGTTTTTCTGGTTTAATTATATTTTTTCATCTCTTCATAGTTCGTTTTAAGGAGATATATTGGTCATTATCCTCGTTGATTGTCATTGCAGTACATTTCAATCAAATTTTTTTGGCAGTTAAAATTTGGTGCTGGTTTTTGTTGGAGTGGACGGATTTTATTGATTCTTTGGACTGGAAATTGTGGGTCCTAGGATTTCTTCTCCTTCAGCGACTGCTCTACCTTCGATACTCGAAATTAGACGCTTCTGAGTTCCTCTCCACCGAGCAGGATCCGGAGCAAAGAAAAATTATACTCTGATAAATTAATCTCATTAAACCATCATACAATTTGTGTCTGCAATGTTACGTTGCACATAATAAATGCTAGTACAGTAAGCAAAGATTATGTGAACTTTACTGTATCAGCCTTGAGGAGACAAGTTTTTGACAACACTGGGAATAAAGATGCGTATTCATGTTTAACCTGTATGGATGACAGAACTGATTTGAGGGGAAGATTAGACCGTGTTTCTCATTCCCTTAATGACCATTCTCCTCAGTTTTGTTGTTACTTGAGGCACCGACTCCCTTAGCCCCGTGCTTTCTGCCAAACAGACACAAACCAAAAGCACGTTTTTCCTCAAAGGCAAAAATGGATACGTAGGGAAAAGTACTATAAAATATCTATTGTGTATTTTGAGCTAAAACGTGCTGAAACAGGCACATTTTGTGGACTCCTAAGATTTACTAAATTTTCAAAATGAAAAGGAAATAAAATGAATACAACAAACTAAAAACTTGATAGTTCTGCTTACTTAAATTGGGCACATCATAACTCAAAAGATTTGATGTAGTCGAAGATATTTTGAATATGAATGGTATACTTTCATGTTTTAACTTCTGTATTATATGGGATCCGAATGTTTTTCGCTTTGGATAAAAGCGGCTGCCAAATTAATAAATGTAAAGGTAAAAAAACGTATTTCCCATGGGAGCTGTGCATATTAAGTGGTTACTTTCTCCCACAGCAGCCTACGTGTAGCTTGTTCTCTGCAGCACCTTTCTGAACTCCTCGTGATCCTCTATCCTAAAGAGAGCAGCAGAGTTTGCAACAAACTCATCCTTCCTATATAACCTAAGATGGTCATTAAATGCTTCTTATTCAGATTTTGGGGTAGAGAAGGCCTCTAAGATGCTTTCTTGCTGCTAGAACAGTTCATCCAATGCTTTTTATGCACTTAATAGGACAAATACAGCTTGAATTATTTTCTCATTTTTAAGTCAAATTGTGAGTGTAACTTACTAGAAATGATCTACTCATGTGAAATCCTAATTTGCCTATATATTCTTTCTGACAGGGCAGACCATGATATGAGTTCATTGACAGTTGATGTTGTAATGGGGAAAAGCAAAACAATATTTTCAATTATTGATTTTTCAACAATAAATGTATACATACAGTTCCATATTTTCTAGGGGTTAAAAATATTTCCAATATTCATCATTGTTTTAACAAATACAGAACAAAAATACAAGATTTTTAACTGGCTGAAAATATTTATGGCTTTATTTAACAAGATATTTGTTTGTGCCGGTGTAATTCTAATATAAAAAGGAATATTTTATATTCTGACAAACAGAATAATTAATTTTAAGACACAACTAAATTATAGTTTCCTCGACACTGTTTTGAAAATCATCTCAAACATCTCTTCAGCTCGTGGAATCTCACGCCGTTCTCCGTAATGCAGTGCTAGATCACTCATTGCTGTGATGAAGCAGGGTGCATGAGAAATAGCCATTTCTAAATGGAAGATGATCTTATCACGAATCTGTTGAACCCTAGAGGATATCTGTGATGCGTGATGGTTTCCCTCCTGCCGTAGTTGGATTTTCTTCATCTCATAGCAGAGAGCTAACTGATGATGTATGAAACTCGAATTAGGAGCCAGTTCAAGTGCTTTACTCAGGAAAAGAATACCACTGTCCTCAGATCCTCTATTTCTGAAGAACTTCCCAACATATCGCATAACATGTGGGTGATTTGGAGATCTCTCTAAAGCTTCCTTTACCAATTTTTCAGCCTCTTTTACCCTCTTATATTTCGACAGTCTTATAGCTAAAAGGACCTTAAGAACATCATCATCAGGATTTGTTTCAATGGCTCGTCTCAGTTGCTTGATTACCGTTGAATTCTCAATAGTGAATTCCTCATATTCTGTTCGATACAGAGCGATGGCATAACCAGCGTTCAACTCACCATCTTCTGGTTTCAGATCTAAAGCCTTCTTAAAACATTCTTTGGCTCTCTCATAATACTTGCGAGAAAATTTAAGAAAGGTCCATCCCTTCTCACCAATCACCTCTGGAACAGATAGAGACTCAGATGAAAAGTTTTTATTTATCTTCTGGACTTTCTGCAGGTAACTTTCACACTCTGTATAGTTCTTCATGTGGTAGTTTATCCAGGCAAGGTTTCCATAGGTGACAATGAGAGCTTTGTGGAATTCCTCTTCATGGCACTCTTTGTAAAGCTGCACAGATGTCATGAGACTGCTAAGTGTCTCTTCCAGAAACCCTTGAAGGAACTTCACATATGCCAAGGCATTATAAGTTCGTGCGAGCGTTTCTTTTTTATCATAATCCAATTTAAGCTGTTCATCAAGCCTATTGAGAACGCTAGGTAGATCTAAGTCATCTTTTATCAGAGCCCAGGTGAAGTGACATTCCAGCTGGTCAAGTTTTATTTTCAAAACTGTATCATGATCCATACTGGTGAAGGAATAGAAATTATTTGAATTAGAAATTCATATATTTATAATGGTATAATTTGTTTATACCAAATACAAAGCGACTTACAAAAGAGCATATAGACATTTTGTCAACACGCTAAACAGTAGTGTTAGATTACAAGGCCATGCTACTAGGAAGATTAAAGCTGGAGTAAGCTAATGAGAGAATGAATACCGATATTTTATTTTTAGACACCAGACAAATAGAGTTATTGGTAAACATAGAGAGTCTCCTGTTTCACACGACTCCTGTTACACATAGACGTACTATTGCTGTAAATGATTTGTTCTTAAATTATATAAAATAGAACTCAATGTGAACATAGAGAGGCGAAATTATTCAAAATAATTCTTAAATGTGATTAGTTTCACTTTTTAATTCTTGAAAATGTTTAGTGCATTAGATAAACAAGCTCTTGCAGAATTTGCATTTCAAATGAGCTCTCTTTTACAATCACATATTTGTACTTTTACTAGGTGAAGTAACTAGGCTCTCCAAAGAGCTTGTTTAGCAAGAAGTTAAAATCTTAAATGTTTAGCTGACAAATTATATGATTACATGTATTTGTTAAAGTATACCCAAACACTTACCTCATCTTGGACTGAGTCTGTATGTTCTAGATGTAGTTTGATGAGGAAGAGGGTGCATGGGTGCGGCTTTAATATTTCCAGAGCTGGGAGGGTAAACATCAGAATGGAAACTCAAACCATGAAGAGGCGCGGGTTGGTTGCCTTAAGCTTTTGTGAAATGTTTGCTTTGCAGGGTAAATAAAGTCAGGGTCAAAAAAATGTTTTTTTCGAAAGTGTAAACTGATACAAAGTTTTATGTCAAAAAAAGCTAATGCCAATGAACGTCTTCTATCATCCTAAACCATGAGAGTGTATTATAAGTGTACTATGTATATTATAATATTGTCAGGGTCCTTACCTTCCTGTCCTGAGTTTTTGTTCCTTGGGGACAGGGCCATGACAGTACAATGTCTTGTTTGTGTGTTTCGTCTTGTGTGGAGACACGTGGCGCTCTTCCGTTTAGCTCCGCCCCCTTGTTTCTCCCTTGGCTCCCATTAGTGTTTCATCTCCATCAACTGTTCCATGCCTTCCCGCCAGATCGCCTTCAATGTTAAGTCTTGTAACCTGCCCGTCACTCTCCCTCCGTCATTATCCCTCGTTAGTGTTCCCCTTCATAAACCCTGTGTATTCCAAGACCTGGGTTGGTTCATTGTTTGTTATCCAAGCCTAATCGTGTCTTACTGTTGAATTACCTTGTTCCTGTTTATTGGTCCCTTCGTGTTTTGGACTTATCATTTGGATAACCTTTTCGCCTGGTTTGTTTTGTTCCCCTTGCGGGAAGTATTTCAGTTTGTAGTCTTATATTATTTATCATGCTTTTCCCCCATCGAGAGTGTTTGTTTTTGTATTTTATAATAAAGTCTTTTGGTCAGCCCTTCACCTGCCAGCATTTGGGTTCTGTCAGCCGATCGTGACAAATATATTTTCAATTTGAGCACTTACAAGAGAAACAAATGTATTAACAATATTCATTCATAATTCTGTAATTTAAAGCATTTTGCATAAGGGAAATGCAACGAAATACAGTATCGTAGTATCACAGATGATGCTGACCATTGATAGGTCATTTTTAACAGAAAGCCATGCTTGCCTTAAGGTGTTCATTAAATTGTTCACATTACAATAATCATAACCTTGCTTGATAATTTGACAATGTAATTAAAGCTTATGTTTGTTCTTATTGTTGACTTTTTCAAATTCTATGTGTTAAAATTTTGTCAGACCTCAATAATGTACAACAATTTTCACTTCTCACACACCCTGATTGAAGAACATATTGCGTGAGCTTACATGAGGTTAACAATTGCGATTGTGATGTTTCATACCATTTTGGTGTAAGTTAAATTATTCATACCATTCTTTGGATATCTGTGGTATGCTGAGTTACAATACACTTTTTTTATATTTGGAAGGTAATTCTTACAATAATCTATTATAAACCATTACTCATGAAGGGTATGTCAATGCACCACACAAACTTTTATGCATCAGGGATCTGTTCATAACTTCTCCTTTAGTGAGGGGTGGCATAGCAGTATATCATGATTAACAGATAACATAACTTACTGCTAATATGACTTATTATTATATTATTAAGGAATGTACATTTTCCAAAGGCATCTCTAAGCCACAATACTTACATTAGATAAATTATACAGTTGTATACAAAAGTTGGGGAGACATACTCTAAAATGTCTGATTTGAAGGGGGCATGGATATTATGTTAGGCTGTTGGTAAGATATTGAAGTTTCCTATTTCTAGCCACGGTCTTATGTGGTCTACTGGCAAATTAACTGACAAATATTACATCTTTTCCTTTTAGGTGGATCTGGAAAAAGAAAACTTCTTGTTTGTTTTCCTCCCAGTCCTGCCATGGATGTAATTGTGCAAAACTACCCAGATGACACTCCTTCTATTGAAACATCTGTGACATTAGATTAGATTAGATTTAACTTTATTGTCATTACACATGTAGTGTGTAAAATGTAGTTTAGGTCTAACCAGAAGTGCAATTAGCAAGTGCAGGATATACAGTGTGAATAAATACAGAATACAATATTAGGAAAATACTTTACAATGGGCATGTACTATGAAAATATGACAGTCGGTATGTACTATGAACAATATATACAGAAGGCTATATACTGTGAACATTAATGTACAGGTGGTTATGAACAGATAACAATATAGACTATACAATAGTGCAAGTCACTTAAGTGTGCATTAATTACAGACATTAGCTATTAAAGTTGCAGTGTAATAGATGAGTTAATGCGGTTATTAAAGGTACCGTGCAGTATATGAGTTAATGCAGTTATTGCAGTTATAGTGCAATACATGAGTAGATGCAGTTAGTTATGCAATAGATGCATTAATGCAATAGATGAGTTACAGTGCAGTAGAGAAGTTAGTGCAGTTATTGAAGTTACAGTGCAGTAGATGAGTTAATGCAGTTATGAAAGTAGTCCATTAGTGCAAATGAGCATTCAGTGTAATATTCCTGGTGTGCAAGGGAGCAGTATAGAGTACAAATTATGCTATGTGTGTGTAAACAGTCCGGTAGAGCAGATAACATGAAGTACTGGTGTGTACAATGTAGTGACTGGATCAGTGTGAGAAAAGCCATTCAACCTCTCATTCCCTTTTGTGTCGGTCTCAAGATAACATGTTCAAAGAACAAAGCAAACCTGGCTCCATAGGGTCTGGTTTTGCATTTTGAACTCGCACCGATAGTGTGATAACCATTTGGTTCCTCTGTAGGACATTTACGACTCCTTAGCTTCAAAGCCTTGGTGATGATTATCTGTATCATCTCTAAGGCAACATCTGAGGCTAACCAGAGAAACTTCTCTGACAATAGGAACATATGTGCTTAAACTGTCCTTTTTGTATAAATGTAACTAAATGTCTGGTTATATGTTGGCAATCATGCCATCTTAAATAGTCTGTAACTCTTAGATATTCAACTTTAATTCAGGCGTGGTTTGTATTAATACATCCGAAAGAATCATAACTTGATACGCTTCAAACCTGTCCATTTTTGATATCCAAATGTTTCTCTTTACAATTCCTCATTGTTGATACATATTGTGTGACCATAGAACACATTACAATCATTATGTTATAATTTGGATTTGTATCTTGTAAAGTTACCTACAGGTCATAAGATGGAAATTAGCTGTTGAGTGAACAACGAATCTCTTTCCCCACTCAATTTTGATTGGCCGACTCAAACTCTGAGGGCATGCCCTTCATGAAGTTAAATGTCGACCAGGACACAGTTTCTTCTCCTTTTCTCCTTGGCTCTTCTCCTTGGGTCTTCTCCTTGGCTCTTCCTGAATCGTTGGACCTTGCCTCTCACCTCCCCCTTCCGGGGGGGTGAGGTAATTCTTCCCTAACTGGAGAAGGAACAATGGACTCTGCTGCCACGCACACCTCGACGAGCCATGCGGCCGGTCATGAGGGCCGAGGCCCGCAACTTTCAACAAGGACGCAACTTCCAGAGGCCCGCAACTTTCAACGAGGCCCGCAACTTTCAGCAGGACCGCATTCTGAAATCATCTGAACATTTCCATCACTCCAAGCGCATACGAGTACATCCAGCACAGAGCTTTGCAAGTATTCCGTTTCTATAGAATAGCTGCGTTAAGTCTGTGCCTCTTTGTTAAAGATGATTTTAATGATGTTCAGAAATCGTTGCTGTGCTCTCTCTCTCTCTCTCTCTCTCTCTCTCATTCTCTGCGCTTCCTAGCGCAATTGTGTTTTATGTTTTTGTTTGTTCTCATTTTTGTTTACCATGTAGAGTAGAGTTTAATAAAAACCCATAAAGGCATTTGTGATGGGTTCTCTTTGTTCACGCTCACAAACTTGGTCACTTAAACTGTGTTTCGATCTATGCTACCTCTGCTCTTAATTCTGTTTGGTAAAGTCACGTTACTTATAGTCATGAGATAACGTTAGTGTATAAAATCATTGATGTATTTGCTGGACTAATACATATGGGATTTGTATCACTATACTGCTAATCAGAATTGTAAATATGTATGTATAATGACGATTATTATACATATTTGCCTTTGAGCTAAACTAATTCCTTGACTGAAATTGATGTTATAAATAACTCATTTCATATATGTTTGATCTTGATAGATCTGGTGGAGAATCATTTGGTGAGTTAAACTCATCCTTATTTTAACATGCAGCTAAAATCGCTACATAAATTGGTGGAGGGAATGCGGGCACAGTTTTAAACCTTGTTTTGTGAGCAGAACTCAGTGACTATTCATGTGTGTTTTTACGTGTGTTTATTGAAACCGAATACTCTTTTAAATGGCACTTTGATATGTATGAATGAAGGTGTGGACCCGCCCACCTATCCTTGGAAGACTCTTGAGCTTCTCACAGAGAAAACCTCAGCGTCTGTCAAAGATTTAGTGACAATATAAAGACGAAGAAATCTCTTTATAACGCACTATATTATTATTTTACCGCCTACATTGAGCGAAGAAATCCTCTTTTAGCGCGAAGAAGACAGAGCGAGCGATGTTCCTCCCTCGTCTTATCTAAAGGCCTTATTGTTAATGCATAGCTAGGTGTAACTGATGTGTATTCCAGTGCAAATTAACTAAGCTATTGCGCTCCCTGGGGTGAACAATCAGTGTAGCTGACTGATAATGTTTCTCCCATTCGCTTAACCCAGCGGATTTTATTAGTAAATAACTCCGGGTCAGTTTTACTATATTAAGGGGGGTTTAACAAAAATCTTGATCAAGTGTGTTTTTGTTTTTATGTACGGTCGACGAAGAATTCCGACCAAGTACACAAATAACTTTCAGGACGGCGAAGAAATCCCGTTAGTCAGTTAAAGTGTAGTATTATGTGTTTTTGCTTTACGTTACGGTCGACGAAGAATTCCGACCAAGTACACAAGTAACTTTCAGGACGGCGAAGAAATCCCGTTAGTCAGTTAAAGTGTAGTATTATGTGTTTTTGCTTTATGTTACGGTCGACGAAGAATTCCGACCAAGTACACAAATAACTTTCAGGACGGCGAAGAAATCCCGTTAGTCAGTTATAATGTAGTATTGTGTGTTTATTGTTTGTGTAAGTTGGAAAGCCACGTACCCGTGTTCAGTAAACTGACACGAGCCGTTAGACACGTGATTAAATTACACTCGTCGCCATAGAAATTGTGCGTAAACGCAAGTGTAATTCCACACAGAATTGTGGAACCGGAGGTCCGGCAGAAGACGCATAACTTCTACTAACACTAGAGGTCAGTTTGTCTTAAAGTGTCCTAACACTTCTCCTGTCTCATCTCTGCCTGACTATAACCTTTTGTTTGGGCAACGCTAGGTGTGAAGTCTCAGCCAGTCTCTTCTTTTGTTTGATTTTATGATTTATTTTACTATGACACGGTTTACTGTGTTTGAGAATATTTATTATTTGTTATTATATACAAACTATAATAATAATTAATATTATTCCGCTTTGTTTTGATGATTTGATTTTTCTTTATTTGAATCATTTGAATCATTTGAAACTCCCTTGCAGTTAGAATTGTATTTGATGATACTTAAATTTTAATTAAACCAACTTAATTAAATTTGAACTGTGATCAAAACAATCAGATTGCCACTTTATGGTGTTTGGGATTAACTCCCAATTGCCTTATTGTTTTATCTCAGTTTTTCATTTAATGATTTTACTGACTTCACTATGACTCCATAGCGCCCCCTAACTACGGGCCCTGTCATAGACCTCAGTGTGGAGCAAGTTCACCCCTGTACCAGAAAGAAATAACCCTCCTTCTCTATCCTAACCTCTCTTTCTCTCAACTCATCTGACTTTTGTTTTTCTTATCAGAGACTGAACCTGTCTGAACATCAGTAAAATTCTTGGTAAATATGTTGATGAATCGAATAGCCTAAGTCACAGAATGACCCCATAGGTAAAACTCTTCAGCAACATTATTCATAATTTTCCTGTGTTCACCCACACAATTATCCGCCCCTGCCTTCACGGCTAGGATAATAAGCGTTAAGTTTGCGTCACTAACTGACCAACTCAGTTAAGCATTCAACACATAGCCCACATATTTAGCTCAGTAGATCTGTACGGACTTGCATCTTGCTGTTTGTGTCTCTCTCTCTCCCCTGTGTCTCAATATGTCCAGACCATCCAATCCTGTCACCTGCCAGTCCAGCTAGAAACCAGGCAAAGCGCTGCAATGGACTCCTGCCTGGGACCAACATCGGCACACGGCAACTGCGTTGAGAGCAATTGGTCGGGCGACCTAATCCGGCGAATGGACCACGATCGAAACCAGAGCTACAACTACACAGAGCCAAGAACTCATCTGAAGTGCACAGCCAGGATCATCGGTGACCACGCCCTCGACCAGATCGTCCTACTAGAGCCAGAACGAAGGAAGCCGGGAGGAGCCAGAAACACGCGCAGAACCGCCTAGACCAGCTGGACCTGCAAACGACAAGAGGATGAAGAGGACCAGGAGCTACAGGAGGAGATGAAAAGCTACAAGAGTCCTTTGCAACACAGACTGAGCAAAGAGAGCTATTGGAGCAGACGCCAGAGAGGAGCTGGTAGGAAAACTCCAAGATGCAGAAGCTCTCTATAATGGCCCGGCATACAGCAACACAATGCCATGGCCATGGCCTATTAAGGCCCTCTGCAAGCAGTCCATGCTGAAGTCCAAGCCATGACTCAGCAATGGAATGAAAATGAACTGAATTTAGCTTGCAGACTACAGTGTGAACAGACAGGAGAATGCAACAGATTCTCTCCTGTCGAGTCCCCCAGCTAAAAGCCCAAAGCTGCGAAAGGGGGAAGGGTGAAACCCCACTGTTCACACCTTTCTAGCCAGAAACATGACAGCTGTCACCATTAAATGCTGTCACCCTGAACACTGCAGGAGGCCACAACAAATGCCTTCCTGCAAAACATTGACTGTCAGGCATTAACACTGCCCATTGTGACCACAAGAGACAGATCACCTGCTTAGGATCACCTCCAGCCAAGAGGACCACAGCATCCTATGCCAGCAGTCAGATACTGTCAAAGCGGATTCCAGCAGCTACAACACATCTGCTACAGCCAGCATCTGAGCCTACATCAGACAACAGAACAGGCCGAAAGGAAAGAAGACTTCAAAGCAAAACTCTTCTCCCTCAGAAATCCGCATCACACTTTGAGTCATAACTTAAGCGCTACAGCCTTCTTCCGCCACGATCTCCTGATATCTGTGGAACTACAGAGAACATAGCGCCGCCTCCATAAAGACTGTGTAAATCCTGCCTATCTCTGCACATCACAAAGAACTGACTATGGAGGGTGCACCACAGTAGCAGATCTTCAGCAGAGACTCAGCAGATGTTACAGCCTGCCGGGAACAGCCAAGCACCAGACAGGATGCCCTGAGACAACACAGTGTCACCACTTTCGTCGAACTCGAAAGACGGCGCTCCGTGGAAACCCAGCTGGCAACCTAGGAGCCACTGACCCGTTCCGGCCCAACAGTCATCGAGGAATTCATCTCAACACCATGGATGACACCTCTCCAGAGAGCAAAAGAACAGTGCAACTACGTCTGAGACAGCAGAGATCCTGGGGACATCAAAGGAGCTGATTCCACAGGAAAGGAGGATTTAAAGTCCAAATCAGACTCTTTTTGACCACGAGTGGTATGTGAAACAAACAACCCTCTTGAATGCCCTCCATCTGAGAAAAATGTCCAGATCTCTGTAACCTGCTGGTCGACCACAGAGACATTCTACTACAAGATGAGCATATATGGGCAGATATCTCAGACATCAGCTTTACACTGTTCACACGCTCTCCACAACAACACCAGCTTCAGACATTTCTTCTTCCCTCAAGTGCGCACAGTATCCATTGGACTCATGCCTGTCAACCACAGCAACGACCTAGGACACCTGTGCTCTGAACTTGAAAGGGAATAACCAATGCTGAACATGCTACTTCCTGGTTCTCGCAAATCTCACAGCCCCATGGGGGGCCCTCTCAAGTGCGAGAACCTTCTACTAGACCTACAAGAACAGCCCAGAGCTTTGACCTCTGGTAAATAAATGAGACTGTTGTAACTGCATTCACCAAAAGGGGTCACTGTTCAGCTCAACACACAGTGTGACCAAGCCTTCAACCACACATATTCAATGGAATACGTGGAGCATGGCCCACTCTGGAAGCCACACCCCCTTTTTACCGAATAAGTCATCTTTTTGCAGCGTGCATACTGTACAAGTGAGTACACTTTCCAAAGATTTTGAACAATGTCTTTATGAAGAGCATGACAGCGGATTACCACTCCAAGGAGATGGACCACGCCCTGCCATCAACTGCCAGTGCTAGAGCTGCTCGTCACAAAAGACAATGATGCAGAACTAATGTCAACTATGTGGCCCCCATCACAGAACCACATGACATTACATCCCAAGCTAGCTGCATCCTGGGCTACACAGGACACAACCTACAAGGTTCGTGAAATGTTAAAAGAACTGCCCACTCATGTAAATGAGCGCTCAAGACGGTGCCATGTACACACCAAATGGCACCTGCGCTTCACCACATGCCTGATTTACCCTTGCTGAACGGAGTTCCATCTGAAAGCTGGACTTGCCAAACACTGCCTTAACACTGGTCTACACTGACAGCGTGACCAGAACGAAAGGGGGGTAAACCAAGCACCAGCAGAACATGGCTCTTACCACAGCCTGAGTTCAGACGGCACCACCACAACATCGCCAGGGCCAGCAATGAGACCCCAACCTTGTCCTACACCGCTCACCAGTACTTCAATGAAAGACACCGGAGTGTGCCACCTGCCTTTGCCCGGCAGTCCCTGCTGAACATGTGAAGGCCAGAGAGCATGCGGCACCCGGCAAGATTCACAAGAGGAAAGTGATGTGAGTAACAAGATTTGGTATCATAACTTTGCCCAGCTACGTGAGACGTGGGGGGGGGTAGTTAGACAACACCCCTCCTCATGACACAGGACTACAGGCATTTGCATGGAAGCCAATCATGCCATCCCACCTGCTGTTTCATCAAGGACTGCTGCTGTGCATCTCCGTGGAGACAGGAAACACCCTAACCAACCTGTTGCAAGAACCAGCAAACAGGTGCAGGGGTGCTCTCCCTTGATGTCTAAGCAGGATCGAAAAGATGAAAGGTACCCAATTAAAGACAATGCCTGACCACTCGGGAGCATTCTCTGCCTGTATGTCGAGATCCTGTGGACCAATAGGAACCTCCAGTGATCCCGCCATCATGATCCAACTATCCATCGTCAGCTGAAGTTTACATTCGCACTTCGTCTTCCGAAAGGGGGGATATGTAGTGACTGGATCAGTGTGAGAAAAGCCATTCAACCTCTCATTCCCTTTTGTGTCGGTCTCAAGATAACATGTTCAAAGAACAAAGCAAACCTGGCTCCATAGGGTCTGGTTTTGCATTTTGAACTCGCACCGATAGTGTGATAACCATTTGGTTCCTCTGTAGGACATTTACGACTCCTTAGCTTCAAAGCCTTGGTGATGATTATCTGTATCATCTCTAAGGCAACATCTGAGGCTAACCAGAGAAACTTCTCTGACAATAGGAACATATGTGCTTAAACTGTCCTTTTTGTATAAATGTAACTAAATGTCTGGTTATATGTTGGCAATCATGCCATCTTAAATAGTCTGTAACTCTTAGATATTCAACTTTAATTCAGGCGTGGTTTGTATTAATACATCCGAAAGAATCATAACTTGATACGCTTCAAACCTGTCCATTTTTGATATCCAAATGTTTCTCTTTACAATTCCTCATTGTTGATACATATTGTGTGACCATAGAACACATTACAATCATTATGTTATAATTTGGATTTGTATCTTGTAAAGTTACCTACAGGTCATAAGATGGAAATTAGCTGTTGAGTGAACAACGAATCTCTTTCCCCACTCAATTTTGATTGGCCGACTCAAACTCTGAGGGCATGCCCTTCATGAAGTTAAATGTCGACCAGGACACAGTTTCTTCTCCTTTTCTCCTTGGCTCTTCTCCTTGGGTCTTCTCCTTGGCTCTTCCTGAATCGTTGGACCTTGCCTCTCACCTCCCCCTTCCGGGGGGGTGAGGTAATTCTTCCCTAACTGGAGAAGGAACAATGGACTCTGCTGCCACGCACACCTCGACGAGCCATGCGGCCGGTCATGAGGGCCGAGGCCCGCAACTTTCAACAAGGACGCAACTTCCAGAGGCCCGCAACTTTCAACGAGGCCCGCAACTTTCAGCAGGACCGCATTCTGAAATCATCTGAACATTTCCATCACTCCAAGCGCATACGAGTACATCCAGCACAGAGCTTTGCAAGTATTCCGTTTCTATAGAATAGCTGCGTTAAGTCTGTGCCTCTTTGTTAAAGATGATTTTAATGATGTTCAGAAATCGTTGCTGTGCTCTCTCTCTCTCTCTCTCTCTCTCTCATTCTCTGCGCTTCCTAGCGCAATTGTGTTTTATGTTTTTGTTTGTTCTCATTTTTGTTTACCATGTAGAGTAGAGTTTAATAAAAACCCATAAAGGCATTTGTGATGGGTTCTCTTTGTTCACGCTCACAAACTTGGTCACTTAAACTGTGTTTCGATCTATGCTACCTCTGCTCTTAATTCTGTTTGGTAAAGTCACGTTACTTATAGTCATGAGATAACGTTAGTGTATAAAATCATTGATGTATTTGCTGGACTAATACATATGGGATTTGTATCACTATACTGCTAATCAGAATTGTAAATATGTATGTATAATGACGATTATTATACATATTTGCCTTTGAGCTAAACTAATTCCTTGACTGAAATTGATGTTATAAATAACTCATTTCATATATGTTTGATCTTGATAGATCTGGTGGAGAATCATTTGGTGAGTTAAACTCATCCTTATTTTAACATGCAGCTAAAATCGCTACAACAGTTCAGTCATGCATGGCAGCCCTGTAGTGCAATATAAACAATGTAATAGCAGCATTAAAGTTAAAGTTATGACGGGGTAGTGGAATCAGTGGGGAGCAAAGTTCAATAATGAAACAGTTCTGGGAAAAAGGTGTTTCCTAGTCTGCTGGTTCTTGCCCGGAGTCACCTGAAGCGCCTACCGGAAGGCAGGAGAGTAAACAGTCTATGAGCGGGGTGAGAGGAGTGCTTGAGAATGCTGCCAGCTCGACGCAGACAGCGTTTCTTCTGGATGTCCTCAATGGAAGGGAGTGTAGTCCCTGTGATGCGCTGGGCTGTTTTCACCACCTGCTGCAGTGCCTTGCGCTCAGCAACAGAACAGTTCCCGTACCAGACTGTGACACAATTGGTCAGGATGCTCTCTATCGTGCAGCGATAGAAGTTCACCAGGATAGTTGAAGACAGTTGGTTCTTCTTCAGTGTCCTCAGAAAGAAGAGACGCTGGTGAGCCTTCTTGACCAGGCATGAGGTGTTGGTGGTCCAGACCAGGTCCACCGAAATATGGGTCCCCAGGAACTTACAACTGGAAACACGTTCAACAGCCGTCCCATTAATGTGGATGGGGTCGTGTGTGCCTCCTTTCGCCTTCCTGAAGTCCACGATGATCTCCTTTGTCTTGGAGGTGTTAAGTAGCAGGTTGTTGTTTGACACCATGTGGCCAGGTGCCGTACCTCCTCCCTGTAAGCAGTCTCATCGTTGTTGCTGATGAGACCAATCACTGTTGTATCGTCTGCGAACTTGATGACGGAGTTAGGTCCGTTCACAGGCCTGCAGTTGAGTGTGAAAAGGGAGTAGAGAAAGGGACTCAGTACGCAGCCCTGTGGTACACCAGTGTTGAGGGTGATGGTGGTGGAGCAGATGTGGCCTAACCTAACAAGCTGAGGCCTGTTCGTCAGGAAATCCATAATCCAGTTTCAGGTTGAATTTTTAATGCCTAGGTTTCCAAGTTTGATGATTAGCTTGGAAGGGATGACGTATTGAATGCAGAGCTGAAGTCCACAAACAGCATGCGTGCATATGTGTCCTTATTATCCAGATGTGTGAGCACGGAGTGCAGCGCCATGGACACTGCATCATCTGTGCTCCTATTGCTATGGTAGGCGAATTGGTATGGGTCCAGTGTGGATGGTAAAGAGTATTTTAGGTGTGACAGGACCAGCCGCTCAAAGCACTTCATAACAATGGGTGTGAGTGCTACAGGGCGGTAGTCGTTCAGGCATGTCAGGCTGGAATGTTTTGGAATGGGCACAATGGAGGTGGATTTGAAACATGCTCGAACCACTGCTTGGGCGAGGGACAGATTGAAGATATCCGTGAAGACCCCAGTGAGCTGCTCCGCACATGCCCTGAGTACGCGACCAGGGATGCTATCAGGGCCAGCAGCCTTGCGGGCGTTTATCCGGCTAAGTGCAGTGTAAACATCTGTGGAGTTTGGTGTGATGATTGGATGGTCAGTAGAAGGTGTGAGCCTGGTGGCAGGTTCTCCACTCAACTCAACTCAACTTTATTTATATAACGCTTTTTACAATTTTCATTGTTACAAAGCAGCTGTACATGAGACACATTGAATACAAGTAAAAAACTAAAGGCATATACCTGTAAAAACAAGAAAAAGGTGAAAACAACAAAGACAGACATACAAATGCTCCACACACACAATATGCAAACATACATACACACACACATTGACATAGACGCACACACACACAGTGAAAGCACACATTGGCGATAAAGGAGAAAGAACCACAGGTCAAATATTAAACGGACTATAAATTCTTATATGCAATATTAATTATGTCTAATTTCTGAATTCTAAAGCAGCCCCCCCGGCCAGGCAGATAGTGCAAAACAATATGCAAGCGGTGGTGAGGAACCCAAAACTCCCATCGAGAAAAAAACCCTCAGGAGAACCCAGGCCCAACCAGGGGATTCCACTTCCCCTCTGGCAAAAGCTGCTGCCTCTGCACAAGCTCAACAGTGCTTGCACAACAAGGCTAAATAAAAATAAAAAATGATAGATTTAAGATTATCATTCACAATCTAATAACATTTGAAATGTTGTAGGAAAATCAAAGTTGTGGCGTCCTTTATCCAGCTCAATCCTCTTAGCTCTTGTCAGGTCACCGCTTCCCATTCTCAGCTCTGCCATCGGGTCTGGGCATGAACTGCATCCTGCGGTAACCTTGGAACAAAGAGACAAGACTGGCTGAGAGTAGAGTACTGTTCTGCACTCTTTGATGCAACAAGTACATCATTTGTTGTTTGATGTGTTTCTGGTTCCTGTTGATCTAAATAATGCAGCCTAAATCCTCTGAGGATTAATATTATGGAGGAGTATTGTATGCAAGATTAAAAAGATGAGTCTTTAGTCTAGATTTAAACTGACAGAGTGTGTCTGCCTCCCGGACCGTGCAGGGAAGAATATTCCAAAGTTTAGGCGCTAGATACGAAAAGGATCTACCACCTGCACTTGATTTTGAAATTCTAGGTATTACCAACTGACAGGACGCCTGAGAGCGTAATGTACGTTGAGGTCTGTAATACAATAGAAGTTCATTCAAATACTGCGGCGCTAGACCATGTAGGGCTTTATAGGTAATAAGCAAGATCTTAAAGTTAATGCGATGCTTTATAGGTAACCAGTGCAAGGTTGACAGAACCGGGGTTATATGCTCATACTTTTTTGTACGTGTAAGAACTCGAGCTGCCGCGTTTTGAACAAGTTGCAGTTTTTGTAATAGGCCTGCAGGGCATCCACCTAGAAGTGCATTACAATAATCTAGTCTTGATGTCATGAATGCATGAATTAATTTCTCTGCATCTGACAGTGACAGCATATGACGTAGTTTAGATATATTCTTAAGATGGAAAAATGCAATTTTACAGGTGTTGGCGACATGGCTTTCAAATGACAGAGTACTATTGAATACCACGCCAAGATTCTTAGCTGATGACGAGGATTTTATGGAGCATCCATCAATCGTTAAGCGGTATTCTTGGTTGTTACGTATAGCGGTTTTCGGTCCAGTAAGTAACACTTCTGTTTTGTCCGAGTTTAGTAGTAAAAAATTGTTACTCATCCACATTTTTAAGTCATCTATGCAATCCTTTATTCGATGAAACTGCTGGGTTTCATGAGGCTTCGAGGAAATATAAAGTTGAGTATCATCAGCATAACAGTGAAAGCTAATTCCGTGTCGCTTTATTATATCTCCTAGAGGTAGCATGTATAATGCGAAGAGCAGAGGCCCCAAAACTGAGCCCTGTGGTACACCGTACTGGACTTGTGATTTGCGGGACACCTCATTGTTTATTGCTACAAATTGAAAACGGTCAGATAAATAAGACTTAAACCATTTCAATGCTATTCCGTTAATGCCGACGTAATTTTCGAGTCTATGTAGAAGTATGCTGTGGTCAATGGTGTCAAATGCAGCACTGAGGTCTAGCAGCACCAATAACGAAATACAGCCACAGTCAGACGCTAAAAGCAGATCATTTGTAACTCTGATCAAAGCAGTCTCTGTACTGTGACATGCTCGAAATCCAGACTGGAATTCATCATTAATGTCATTCCTTTGGAGGAAGGAGCATAATTGAGTTGAAACTACTTTTTCCAGAACTTTAGATATAAATGGTAAATTCGATATAGGCCTGTAATTCCTTAGTTCTTTAGGGTCGAGTTTGGTTTTTTTTAAAAGAGGCCTTATAACAGCCACCTTAAATGCTTTAGGCACATGTCCTAATGTCAGAGATGAGTTAATAATACTAAGAAGAGGATCTATAATTTCTGGGAGCATTTCTTTCAGTAGTTTTGTAGGTATAGGGTCTAGCATGCATGTTGTTGATTTAGATGATCTAATGATTTTAGACAGTTCATCGTGATCTACTGTAGAAAATAATTGCAATTTCTCCTTAGGGGTGCTGTAGTTAGTTTGTTCAGCGGGTTTCACTACAGGTTGCATTGTTATAATTTTTTCTCTTATATCTTGGATTTTACTAGTGAAGTAGTTCATAAATTCATCACTGTTATGCTGATAATCAGAATCTGACGTCACTGACGACTTATCTTTTGTTAATTTAGCCACGGTGTTCCTTATTGTCTCTCTCAAAGCGTGCATTAAAGTCATTAAGCTCGTTCAGGAAGGCGGCATCTGTGGCTGTGGGGATGGAGTGGTTGGGTTTATAGTCACTAATAGCCTGGATGCCCTGCCACATGTGTCGAGGGTCAGAATTGGTAAAATGCTCCTCTGGCTTCAACTTGTAGCAGTGCTTGGCCTTTTTGATGCCCCTCTTCAGATTTGCCCTGGAAGTACTGTAGGCCTGTGCATAACCTGATCTGAAGGCGGTGTTGCGTGCTTTCAACAGGAGGCGCACTTCCTTGTTCATTCATGGCTTCTGATTAGGGTATATGGTGATCTGCTTTTGAGCTGTGATACTATCAATGGTGGTATTGATGTAGTCCAATACAGTGGAGGTGTAGCTATCTATGTCCGTGTGAGAGCCACTGGTGGCCTGAGAAGCAAACATACTCCAGTCTGTGTGTAGAAACCTTTCCTGGAGTGTAAAGTCTGCCCCCGCAGGCCACACCTAAATGGTCTTCACTGATGGCTTCACACGATTAATGAGAGGTGAATATTTGGGGGTGAGGAACAAAGAAATGTGATCAGATTGACCCAGGTGGGGGAGGGGGTCGCGGCGTAAGCTTCAGCCATGTTTGTATTGACAAGATCCAAAGTTTTGTTTCCTCTTGTGTGGCAGGAAACATGCTGGAGAAATTTAGGGAGCACTGTCTTAAAGTTAGAAGTCTTATTCCTGACTTTCTTTATATATTAACCGCGAATTAAATGCTGAAATATAAATAAACAATTCCTGTCACACAGATAAACATAACAAGACCAACAATGTAAAAATCTGAAAGTGGTCGAAGCGGGACTCGAACCAGTCAAAAGAATGATATTATATTGGGACCAACCGAGCTAACCTCTAGACTAATATAGAAATACGAAGCTTAAAGATATTTAGAATTCTGTAATCATTTACCCACCCTATTGACTTTTCAAACCTGTATGACTGTGTAATGTGTAAACCGAATAAACACAAAGATATTTTGAACAAAGATATTTGAAAGAGAGTTAGATACAGAAAACCGGTCGTCCACAATGACTTTTCTTCATACAATAGCAGTCAATTGGGACCATTGGTAAATGATGACAGAAATTCCTTTTTGGGGGTGAACTACGGTACCTTTAATCATGACTTGTCTTATTTTGACATATTACATACTGCATTAGTTCAATGTTTTTTTTTCGGCGGGTTTTTCTTTTATTTCTTTCCATTTTTAGTTTTCCACAAAATTAAGCTGGATATGGATTCTGTTCGCGTCAGACCGTACACTAGCCAATAGCGTTGCTCTGTTTAAGATTATATTTGCATTTGTGATGCGATGGCACGTTGCTATATACGTATATAAACATCATACGACCATTTTTTGTGTGATAGATGATGCGCTGTTAGGCAGTGTTGGGTAAGTTACTCTGAAAAATTAATTAATTACTTATAACTTATAACATATTCAATATAAAAATTAGATTACTGTACAAATTACTCTGTCTAAAAATGATTTAGTTACTCATTACTAATTACTTTCTATATCCTACATCAACCTTGATTAGTAAAGTAGTTCAAGGATAGACATGAAACGGCTTATTTAATTCATTCAAATAAATAATGTTATTAAGTGACCAAAGTATTACAAATGTGAGAATTATATATTAAAGCACAGATTTTAAAGTTAGACTTTGAATTTTGATATAAACACACTATTGCACTTGCATGTATTTCACAAAGTATTAAGTTTAATTACATCAAAAGTAACTGTAATGAAATTACAGTAGAAATAAGAGTAATCCCTTACTTTACTTTTTCAAGGGAAAAGTAATTAAAATACAGTAACTAATTACTTAGTATCTGGTTACACCCAACATTGCTGTTAGGTAATCAAATATCTATGCAAACGTCACACGTAACATTTGTTCGCGAATAAGATCGTAATTGTACATTGGCATGTACGTAGGCAAACGTAGAAGTTCTGAGTGATACGTTGGTTCTGATGTCAGTCCTATGTCATGGGTTGTCATCTTATCTTTCGACCCAGAATCCCCGTTTTAACTTTTAAACAGTCAAAGAACTTTTAAGGACTGCATTGGATTGGCTTTCTTCTTATCAAACAGGGTGATTTTAATATTATCAAGTATTATAAAGCATCATATTGCCTTACGTTTACTTTAAAATTTGCCCTGCACATTACATATAGACCAGTCGCGATTTCTTTAAGACTGCAAGGGAAGCTCAGCTTCCCCTATAATTGTCAAAAAATGAATGGTCAAATATATGTACTATTATGTTTACATTTTATTGACTAAAAATGCGTTAAACACGTTCATCTCGAACGAAAACAATTTCGTTCAGAATCAGCTACTTAGGTCGGCTGACTCGATTTCCTTCTCATTCATTGCCGTAGCGTACAGTGCATTACTGCATTACGAAGCCCAGCGTCCATTGACTTCAATGGGGCTGCTCTAAACAGTTTTTTTCAGTGCTTAGAAACAAGACGGTCATTGGATAATGCTGCGATTATGTCCCGCCCACGGACGCTCAGCGTCTCTGGGATGAATGGAGGAGTGGGCTGGCCCGGACTCCGAGCGTCTGCATGATGATTGGAGGGTCTGTCGAAAGACTGCATCTCGTTTTGATAGACAGCGATTTTGTTCTATAAAAAGTCGCTGACGCTAAAGCTATTCAATCTCAGTCCCATTGCGGATTTTTCAAGTGTAGTTGAAAGACAAACTGCTGCAACCTATTTCTTGGTATTTGCTTGCCGAAATTGCTTGCCAATTTTCATCATACATTTCACACAATTATACACCACATTCCTTGTTTCAGTTTAATGTATACCCACACTTCCTCCGTCGTGTTTATATATTTTGTTAGATAGTTTGTTCATTCATTCATTGAGAAATGAGCTTCCCCTCTTTGAAAGACCAGCCGCCGCCACTGATATAGACAGGCCTATGTAGATACCGTATGGTGGTCAAAAGTCATACACCTGATTCTTAATACAGTACCTTGTGACCTGGAAAAACAATGACACGTGTATGTGGTTTTGTGATAAATGTTTAAGGTCTTCCCTGGTCTTGATTTTTCAGCACTTTCTGCATGTTTGACCAATGTCCAGCTGTGACTATACAATGTTAGATTCATCTTTACAGACTGACAACAAGCACTCATACACAACTATTATATGTCAGTATGTAAAGATCAACTCAACATCAGAGTAACTGCTGGATAGAGGTTGGACATGCAGAAGATACTGAACATCAAAGAACATGTGCAGGAGCTGGAGGATTTCTCTGAAGATCATTGTACAAGTTAAATGGCTCATAAGCATGAAACTCTTAGACAACAATCAGACAACACAAAAATTATAATTGATTGTCCAGGTACATCATACAGTATTATAAGAATAAGCAATATGTAAACGTTTGAACGGGGTGATTTTTTATATATTCAGTTATGATTCTGTTTTGTGGAATATATGTGAAATAATTTGTTCAGGGCCGTACTAAAATAAAAACAAATCTTCAAAATTCCACTTATTTGAATAAATTTAATTTCAAAAGTTTTTAGGATTTTGCAAGGTGTATGTAAACTTTCGACCACTGTGTATATTCCATATGATATCATAAAAGAAATTATGACAATGAAAAGCACACACTCTTTTATTTATTCCTATATTTCAATATCAGAATCAGAAAGAGCTTTATTGCCGAGCATGTATGTTTGCACTTAAAAGGAATTTGTTTTGGTGACAGGAGCATCCAGTACACCGAAACAGCAACAACTGTACACATAGACCATAACACAATAGAATACAGTACACAAATATTTTATATAAGTGCCTATGGGTATAAAAATAAGAAATACAGTATAATAAACATAAGATATAGATGTAGAGAGTGTGAAGCTATGTGTGTATGTAAATATGTACGAGTAAAACATAAGAATTGACTATTGTAATACAAGGTGTGTGCTATGTACAGCAGAATTAAATATAATTACATAAAAAGTTGTATAAAAATAGATACTGTATCATCTGCATTGCATAATTAATATTGCAATTAAGTATTATTGCACAGAGTTATTAATTGCATGGTGGGTTACGTGGGTATAAAACATTGACCTTTTTAAGAAGTAGATGGCCTGAGGGAAGAATGTCAGGTCTCTGGTCTAGCATCTGTGGTGTTGTTCAATTATGTCTTGTTGGGGTTGTCGGGCACGTGGGTTTTGTTATTCCTAGTTTGTCAGCAGTTCAGTGTATGCGTTTCACCCACTCCCCTCTTTACCTTGTTAACTCCTTCATTATTAGTTAATACTCTTCACCTGGAATCCCTGATTTTCCCGCTCTTTTCCCAGCTGTTCCTTGTTTTCTTCCTGCCCACTTTTCCTTATATTCCCCATGCCTCCTCTTGCCCGATGTCAGTCCGTTTGGTTTAATCACCTGAGGGTTGTCCACTCTAGTCCAGTCTACTAGTCCAGTCTACTAGTCCAGTCTACTAGTCCAGTCTACTAGTCCAGTCTACTAGTCCAGTCTACTAGTCCAGTCTACTAGTCCAGTCTACTAGTCCAGTCTACTAGTCCAGTCTACTAGTCCAGTCTACTAGTCCTGTCTAGTCTTGTCTTGCGATTGATATATCTTGTCTTGTCCAGGCTCCAGAGCTGTTAGTCTTCCACCGGAATCTACCCTTGTCTTGCTCTCTGCTCACTCAAGCTTCTACGACTGCCGTTACCTCTTCCAGAGGGATCTTGCTACTGCCTCCAGCTGCCTGGGGAACACACTGTTTTGCTGCACATGTGATTGTCGCACTGACATCTTATCCCTTGGTTCTTAACCGGCTGTTGGTTGTGGGAATTGAGGCTACGGATCTACACTGTCAAGCATACGGGAGTATCAGGCTCATGCTCGTCATTCTCCCGCTCGAGACAGCTACAGCAGTTCATCTCGAGTCTCTCGCTGGGAGAAATTACACCAGTCGATTCATCCTCAAGTGGATTCTTCCTTGGCTCCCGCTGGAAGGAATTACAACAGTCGAACCGTCATCTAGTGGATTCTTCCTTGGCTCTCGCTGGAAGGAATTACACCAGTCGAATCATCCTCAAGTGGATTCTTCCTTGGCTCTCGCTGGAAGGGATTACACCAATCTTACCGTCATCAAGTGGATTCTTCCTTAGCTCTCGCTGGAAGGACTTACACCAGTCGAACCGTCATCAAGTGGATTCTACCTTTTTTACCTATCTGCAGAAGGTAGACTTTTCCTTGGCCTTTTCTAGACGGCCTCATTTGATTTGTGAGATGAGTCACTGACTATTTTGCCCCTGCTGATATACGCAGCCCTCGGTTCAGTCCTCTGAACCTCCTGGCCGAGCGCTCGAGCCTTTATTGACTTTTGCTGCCTTGATGTTATTAATTACCTATCTTTGTGTCTATGATTCCCTGTACAAGCCATTTTGAGCTGGGTCGAATAAAACCTACCTTCTCCTGCATCTGATTCCTGAGTTGTTCATAACAGAAGCTGTTTTTGTGTCTGGTTGTTTTGGTGCTCAGTGCTCTGTAGCGCCGACCAGACGGCAGCATTGTGAAGAGATGATGGCTTGGATGTGAGAGGTCCAGGGGGATTTTCAGAGCCCTTCACCTCACTCTGGATGTATAGAGTTCTTTCAGGGTGGGCAGGGTGAACAGTGATC
The DNA here is from genome assembly GCA_008369825.1 of Triplophysa tibetana. Lineage (NCBI taxonomy): Eukaryota > Metazoa > Chordata > Actinopteri > Cypriniformes > Nemacheilidae > Triplophysa > Triplophysa tibetana. Next base: position 35,976 of record SOYY01000110.1, read on the forward strand.
TTCTCAGCAGTCAGAACCGTCCTCTGTAGTCTTGTGATGTCAGACTTTGTGGCTGAGCCAAATCAGACAGTGATGGATGTGCAGAGGAAAGAATCTATGACTGCTGAGTAAAACTGTTTTAACAGAGTTTGTGGTAGGTTGAACTTCTTCAGTTGATGTAAGAAGTACATCGCCTGCTGGGCTTTTTTAGCAATGGAGCAAATGTGATTGTCCCACTTCAGGTCCTGAGAGATGGTGCCCAGGAACCTGAAAGACTCCACTGCTGCCACGGTGCTGTTCATGATGCAAGAAGCTGGAAGTTTTTAAGATAATGCCCACAAAGGTTTTCCTTTTAGGGCTGTTCATCTCTCCATGAGTCAGTGCAAAGGTCTTTTTAATATCCTTTGGTATTCTAACCATGCCTTTAATTGCTCCCTTATCCACATGTGCATTTTGGACATAATGGTTACATTGAAGCATGAAAAACATTGTTTAATCCCTTTTCAATAATTACATTTTATTTGATAAATATCTTCTTTAAAATTCTGAATTAAAACGTATATAAGATATAAATGATGTTATACCCATTGCCCGCTATGATACTCTCTGTCTGAGGCCCCCCCTCGGCATGGATGGACTAGCACACAACTGGCTGCGGGACAAGCGGAAGTACACCTTCACCCCAGTGAGCCACATTGCACAGACCTGGTGCAAGGTCAGGGAAGAGGAGCATCAAGTGTTACTAGTTGCGCCGTATTGGCCCAACCGGACTTGGGTCTCGGAGCTCATGCTTCTGACAACAACTCCCCCCTTGGCGATTCCCCTCACGAAGGACCTGCTTTCTCAGGGGAAGGGCACGTTGTGGCATCCCAGGACAGAACCTCCAAGTCTGACCCTTGGACGGGATAAGGAGATCCTGAGTGGCATACCCCTGCCGGTGGTTGAGACCATCACTCAGGCTAGGTCCCCGGCCACTAGGTGTCTATTCGCCTATAAGTGGCGCCTCTTCTCATCCTGGTATTCTTCCCGGAGAGCAGACCCACGGATTACAGGACTTTGAGATCCCATGCGGCATCTGTTTCTCAGCAGCCATGTCCCTCTTCCAGGCCGCCCTGGCTCCGGCGCCCCCAACCCACGCGGCCCCCTGGAAAAGGACCTCGAGGAGGAGACCACCGTCGCATCAGCAGCCGCTGCAGAAGCGGCCCTGACAGATGACAACAGGGAGAGGGACGCCATCGGACCCGACCCCAGCATAACATTGCTGGTCGGTCAATCAGGGAAAGTCCCAGCCACGTCCCAACATTTGCTAGGTCCCTCCGGGGCTTAGCCCCCACTTCCGCACCTCACTCTCTCTCAGGGTGTGTATTTCAGCCGCTCTCATCCTCTGCACGAAAGTGTTCGGCAATCCGACGTTGTGTCACGGCGATACGCATTGTCGAGTATACTCTGCATCCCTCAGCACTCTCAAATCAATGGTGCGTTAAGCTGCATCTCCAAGCAGGTAATTCAGCCGAGCCGATCTCCTCCCCGGGGCCCCTCTACGGCGAGGGATGCGCACTACCAGCCATCGAACCATCCCCAGGAAGGTCAATGAAGCACACCGTACCCTTAGCCCCCTGTCTCAGTCCCTGGAGCCTGGCTAGAGCTTCCCAAACCGCCAGGGTGGCTACAGAACATGATCCGTCTCGGCTACGCGATCCAATTCGGCAGACGCCACCCCAAGTTTCAGGGCATCCTCTCAACCTCATTCAGAGGCAAGGATGCTACCATGCTTCGGGCCGAGGTCGCTACCCTTCTGGCAGAGGAAGCGGTCAACCTCATCCCTCAAGCCGAGATTCAAAATAGGAGGGAGGTTGCGTCAATGTCTTGATCTGCGTACCCTGAACAGGCAACGACACAAGCTGCCATTCAGGATGCTCACGCAGAAGCGCATCCTGACGTCTATCAGATGTCAGGATTGGTTCATGGCAATCGACCTGAAGGCAACTTACTTTCATGTCTCGATTCTCCCTCTTCATCACCAGTTCCTACAGTTCGCTTACGAGGGTCGGGCATATCAGTACAGATTCCTCCCTTTCTGTCTGTCCCTGTGTCTTCACAAAGGTCGTGGAGCGGCCCTCGCTCCCCTCAGGGAGAAGGGCATGTGGGTACCAAACTATCTCGATGACTGGCTCATTTTGGCACACTCGCAAGATCAATTGTGTACACACAGGGACCTGGTGCTCCGGCACATAGATCGCTTGGGACTACAGGTCACCAAGAAAAGAGCAAGCTCTCCCCATCTAGAGCATATTTTTCTCATTATGGAACTCGACTCTGTCACCATGATAGCGCGTCTGACTATCGAACGCGCACAGTCAGTGTGTACTGCTTGAACCTTTTTAAGCAGTCAGCGGTCCCGCTGAAACAATTTCAGAGGTTCTTGGGCACATGGGATCCTCGCTGGGTTGATACCCCTCGGGTTGATGCACATGAGACAACACCTCAACACTGGCTACAGAGTCAATCTCCTGGAGAGTGTGGTACACCAGCAGTAGGCGTATGGTCATCACGTCTCTCTGTCGACACACCCTAACCCCCGGTCTTCAATTTCTACGGGCAGGGGTCGCTCTACGGGCAGGTTACAAGGCATATCTCAGTCATGATGGACACCTCCCTTCAGGGCTCTTCAGCCCATAGGTGAATGAATGCAGCACCCCGTCTCCCTTTTATACACGGATATCCGGGGGCAGAATCCGGGCCTTTGATAGGAAGTTGATAGGTTCTCAAGACAAACCCCATCTGTCCGTTCGACACAACATCTCGTTCTCTCCATCAGGGAACTGAGGTTACATCCGTATCAAGACATATCCTTGGGATGGAAATTATGGAGGAGTGTTTAAAACAAGAAGGGACTGTGAACAACTTAGAAGACAAAGGCTAAATAGCACAGGGTTTTAAGAGACAGGCTGATGAGACACTTTTCTTGTCTTCTGTTTTTGTAAAGATTTTGTAATAAATTAGCATTAATGTAGTATTACATAC
>SOYY01000113.1:0-38647 GCA_008369825.1 Triplophysa tibetana
CCTCCATGAGCTCTCTTTCACTCGCTTTCGGTCGCTATCAAGCCAAACGAACAGAGGCAGAGAAAGCCAATTCCAGCAGTGACAGAAAACTGCCCACTCGTCCCCATAAAATTAGAAAAGCTGTTCGTGTTTTTATCGTTCAGATTTTGCTGGGTTTTATTGCTAATACTAAAGCACTGGAGGCTGGTCATGCTTTAAGCTACTAGAAGGGAAAAAAAGTTAAGCTTCCACGTTGGGCAGCCAAGATATCGGCTATAAGCTGACAAGCAATTAAACCGGCATATCTGTAACAACTGTCACCTCTTATTTCTGTGGAGGCTGGACGCAAACCAACAGCATGAAAGCTGAAAAAGGAGTTAGGGAGGAGAGAAGGAGAAAAAAAGAGGAATAAATGAGTGAGAGACTTCACATTACTACTTGTCAACTGGAGAATGATTTAGCAGATGTCAGCATTTAGGGGAATGTCTAAGGAGATATGGACATGGTCAGAGATGCTTCTCTTAATTAACAGGAGGTTGAGGAGGATCAAATACGTGGATGTTTCTGTACAGTGCTTTGTTGCATGAAATGCATTCGAATGCTATTGAGGAGCTCCTGGTTAAGGCCACTGGTGACGTCACAAATACACCGAAGAGAGCTTTAACATGGCTCAATATGACATGTAGTAGGCATACAGCAGTAGGTGCTACAGCCTTTTTGTGTTCTTCCTTTGACACGGACTGCAATCAAGAAAACATAGAAGGATATGCTGGGTTGAAAAACATTGGCTAGAACCAAAACAAAAGAAATTCAATGGGTAACATTGACAATGCAGTGTAATTGGAATACGTATGGTGACCCCACTACGGAGAAGAAATTTTAAGCAACAGTTTTTCTATATATATACCTGTGTTTTCTTTTTAAGTAGACAGGAGTAGTACATGACAGAAAGCTTTCTTTGGAGGTTGATGAATGTGTAATATAGTTTTAATTGGGCTGGGTATTCATGTCACTGCTTGTCACACTTTTTTGTAAACTGAATATTCTTCAGGATAGGTTTAATTTTGTACATGCACAAAAGTCGAAACGTGTTGACCAACATAGAGGCATATTGTCACACTATGGGGTAAGTTGTCAGCTTCGAAAAACCCAATAGAAATAGACTATTCAGCAAAACGAAAGAAATAAAAGTCTAACATTTGTTAAACATACCACTACTTGACATAAAGCATTCTAGCAACTGGGACATAGAAACATTCCCCTCGTAACGACAAACTCTTGGGACAGTTTCTAATATGAATTTTCTCTTCAAACGTTCTCTGCTATTCTCTTTTAAAATCTTCAGCAAAGGATAAACAGATAAAATGAAAATGAACCAGGATCTACAAAGCCTGTCAGTCACAATGAAGCGACGACACAAGTCACAGATACTTCACAAATACCAGAGTTCAACTAAACGCAGAATTCCAGAAACGACACAAGTAAATAGCAGTTAATTACAAATGAGAGTGTGTCGGGGCCACGGGAGACCCCCTGGCATGAATATCAATCAGCCCTCCGGGCTCTCACCTGCTTACCCGGGGGCCTGAACACAGACGCTAGACAAGTTTCAAAAACAAGCCTCTGTACACACAAGCTTATAGGATTACAAAGATTTTAAATGAGAGAGAGCAAGATTGACAGAGCAGCACATGCGCGAGGTTGGCATCTGCATTAGAAAGTCTCTTCACCCCTGGAGGTCTGATTGAAGGACATATTTGATAGATATAGATTTACGCTAGATATTCTTAGCGCTCAGTGCGGTTGTCGGCAACTAATTTATCACACCGGGAAAGACAGATTGTTAGGTACACACAAATTAGGCGCTAATAAGTCAGCCGTCAAAGAACATGATCTGATCTTATTATTAGAAAGAGCAGAACAAAAGTGACATAAAAAGTGTCAGAGCAAAACATTTAAAATAGCTGCAAATTGCTTCAGCGCGTGTCATCACGTGTCTCCAATAATTCTTCTGATCTCAGTATATTCAAACATTCACAGTTAAATAGCTTGTGTCAGGTAGAGAGAAGCTGCCAGCATCTAGAATGATTCATTTACCACCATTTTAAGTATCACAAAGTTCTTGCAACATGCGTTTTAACGCTCCGCATCCGTGACGATAAAGCAAAACTTGCCCGCGCATCTCTCGTGGCTGCAGCAATGAAACGGAAAATAAACGTTTGTAATTCAATGGAGCAATCTTGACTCATTTAGTTGTGCTAAGGGCTGAGGGGAACAGACAAAGCGCACGGCGTAACCGCCGAGCTCATTATGCCTGCGTTCAAACTATTTGCAATTCAAGGCCATACATAGTGGTGGGGAGAGGCAAGCGTTCACACCCCGCCTTCAAAGACGACGGCCAGGAGTGACCCTACAGCCCATTTCTGGGGTCAAATCCCTGATGAGCACTGGCGAGACCCAATTAAAATAAATTTGAAAACAATCTAACTGCAGGCGGCTCCTACCAGCGCTACTGAACATCCGTGCCGCAGTGACCCCGGCTAACATGTGATATTTCTGCAAATTGCTAAATAGTTTGGCAGGAGGTGGTGGCACACTGCTAAGGTAAATGACAGGCCACAAGAGTAATTACCAGCGAGGTGTGAAAAGCTATTTTACAAATTTGACGGTTACGAATCACGCATGATTTTTGTATTACTGCGTGGGAAAAAAATAAGTAGATGCTGCAATGTTTCTCGTATAGACAATGCAGATGTATTATCTCATGTGTTTCGGTATACCTAGAAGTAATTCCTAGTCAAACCAAAAGAGGAAATGAAAAAGAAAGCTTATCCATATAAGAAGCCCCTTGGAAAGTTGAGGTATTTAAAGACTTATCCAATTACAGAAATGAAGTTTGTGTCAAACGGCCCACTTCTGGAAATCTCATCAGGCCGCTTATTGGTACTTGAGTAGTTAATATGTATGTTTGCGTGTATGTGTGTGCACAGCCTGTGATAAAAATGTAAGTATTGCTATATAAAATGAAAACTAACTATTGTGGCAATGCCTACGTCATTATGTCACCCATACACGAATGACAACAAAACCATTGCCGGATAATTCCAAATGGCACGTCGCTACAATTACTCACACTTGGCGTTTCCCTCTGTCTCAATAAGAAAAACAGAGCCTGAGGTTGAGAGTGGGAGGCTGGTGCACCTTATCAGTGGCAGACTGATTTTGACTGGGCTGACAGTGACACAAGAAATCCATCATGTCATCATCGGGGCTGACGGATGTAGCAGCTCTCCGCCTGAGCGTGAGTGTGCCATGAGAACGACATCGGGGACCACGAGGCGAAGTAACACTTAACCTCCAGTCGCCACCCACCTCATCTCCTTGTGCGTCATCACCCGCTTGCCCACGTGTGCCATCCCGAGCCACCGAGGCCGCTCTGCCTGACAGCAAATCTATGGGAACGTTTGTGATCTCCAATCACAACAAGCTAACCCTGCAATCATAACTGACTGAGAGAGGGGCCACATGATACAACACTGTAATCCAAAGGGGTCACCTCTTACATCTGTAGGGTGCATGGAGTTGTTAATAACCAATACCGCTCTGTTTAATGGGAAAAGTAAGGCAAAGCCAATCTTTTTGTAAAACACTGGTTTGATTCAGTCGCTGGTTGTATCGTATTAAAATATATACAGAGTTTAGAAGACATAAACGTTTTAAGAACAGTCTGTGCTAAAGGAACTTTACAAAATGTGACAAAAACTTTGTGAAAGGTGAACGTTAAAGTGATGTTTTCTGCAAAACAAATGTAGCAAATCGTAAACTAACTTTACAAATTTTTAAAAAAAATTATAATAGATCCATTACATGCCGTCAAGGACTGTCAGCAAAAAAAAACTATGAGGGGGCGACCCCATTAGACTATATACTAAAGGAATGCAAACTGCATTCATCTCATGACTCCCATACATTGGAAAGTCATCGTAAATATGCTGTTTTTCTTGCTGTGCTTATTTTTCTCTTTCACCGCATTATGGGAAGAAAAAAAACGAGAGAATCAGCTAATCTGCTCGAGAAGGATTAATCAAAAACCGAGCGTGTTTCAGCATAATAGTTGAAACTTTTTTCTCTATTTATCATTCATTTGAAGCAATATATGGGTCGCGGATGTGGGAAAAGTAGCTTTAGTCTTTGAAAAATAATCTGTCATAGAGGTTTAGAGGAGGTGATAAAAATCAATAGCCTGAATAGAAAATTGCCTGGAAGGCCTCACAACAGTTGCGAGATAAGAGAAAAGATTAAGCGAGCTGTTTTCTGTTCTCTCTGTCTCCCCCTCCCCCTTCCCTCCATTGTTTTCACAAGAATTTCACTCTTGCCAATGTGCTGTATTGGGTTGTTAATAGTCCAGTAGTTAATTTCTAGGTCCGCGTGTCACTCTTTTGTCACTTGGTGTCCTGTGGCAAACTCAGGGAGGAAACAAAGGCCCCCTGAAAACAGGCGATCGATATGCTGAAAGGGAGATGTTATCTGAAGACTGAGGCTGCTGGGTTTGGTAAGGTCTGTGTTTTGCATGTTCATCAGGGCGAGGCCTGCCTGTCTGCCATCCACTGGTGACCCCAATATGCTCTTCACAGCCCTGGCTGAGTCGAGATAAAGTTTCAGGCCTGACGTTAGGAAGGGCTTTAAAAAAACAACAACAGAAAAAAGAAATGCTGCGTTTTGAAATGAGGAAACGAGATGTAAGACATGAGCAGACAACCATGCGTGTGGTCACCCTCAACCTCGCCAACGGTCTCTCTTCGGTGAGGCAGAGAGCTGTGGGAACTGTGAGTTACAATGGCAACTCTCCAGTCTCTCACTTATAAGGCAGAAAGAAATATGCAGCATACACAGCAACGAAACAAAACTGGTACAAAATTCAAACAAATCATTCTGACTGCTCTGTATAAAACCGAACAGAGGACTGTTTAATTATTTAAGGCATTTGCATATTCAGCATGATTATACAGAGCAAAAAAAGGATGAATTGTGGGAACAAAATGTGAGTAATGTATACCAGAATTGTTTGTGTATTACAAATGAAGACTTTTCTCACTTTGTTTACATCCGACTCTTTTATTGGTGAGCTTTCATGTAGACCTGAGTGATCTGTGCTTTTTGGAAGCTTATTTGAATGTAATCTAATGAGACAAAGACGTTTGTATTGATGATGTTTTCTTTGTCGTAAAGTGCAGAGTGAAATATGTGCCACTGTTTCAAGACATTATTAACAATCTTAAATAGTCAAATCTGTGCAGGGTGTCTATTTGTGCATTTCTCATGTTTGTTTCGATTATTTGCATGCACAATCTGCATTGTATTTGCACCTGTCCCATGGTTGAGTTCTTGTTTCTAAGCAAAACACAGTTACGTAATTTAAATACACAGTTACACAAGTTAATCTGACACAAAAAGTACTGCACGCTAAAGTGCACTTCGAGAACCATCGCAGTTTTCCAAATTTAATTCCGCCCGAAATGCAGCTTTCCTCCACGCCGTTAATTTTTGAGAAATCAAAGGCTTCTCTCGTGGCGAGCTAGGAATGTCTGTGCATGTTAATGTCATCAGCAGTCTGTCTTGGCCTGCCCACCGCCTTGTTCTCCGTGCCTGAGGAGCCCGGGATGAATCCAAGCCCAGGGCGATGACCTCGCTGCCCTTGTGCTACATGACAGCACAACAGGAAACAACTCGAGATGGTCCTTCTGAAGCTGACACTACAAACACTAATCAAGTCATGGAAAGGAAAAGCATTCTGATAAAAATATTAAAAAGCTCACACCGAGAACAAGGGAGATGCTTCAGTAAGATCAGTTGGAGATATTAGCAGGTAGTCTTTAATAGATTTAAAATGGCGATCGTAATTAAAGTCGTGATTAGACTGCAGAGAACTCATGTGAGCTCCACCATCAGACGCTGTCCTTGCAGCTTCGGCTTGTATTACCGCAAGTTTAACATCGTTTGAAAGAAAGCGATGACCTACTGAGAGAGTACATGGGTAAACGTGTAGCAATACAGCGGTTATTACTGTTACCCCTCCGGCAAATACCGCTCCCTTAAGCTTATGCACGAGGAACGTTTTGTTTTATTACCTTGCAAGATAAGTCAGGGAAAAAAGGCTCTTAAGTACCTGGGGAATTAAAATATTCCTGCGAGTCATATCAGTTTCTGTTCTCGGTTTCATACCGGGCACATAATTATAACAGTGTTTTAAATTGATCTTGGAAGAAAGATGGGTTCAAGTGCAAATTAATTTCAGATTACCACAACAAAGACAATCAATTCTCGACGCGCGTGCCAGCAAAATGCTTTCGAGGGGCCTCAAGGTCCCTTCCCAGCCTCCCCGGCAATTCGGCGAGAAACAAAGACCTTCTTCTGCTTAAATTACGCTAATGATCCAACATGGTGCCTGTGCCTACCTGCTACATCCCTTTTCCCCCCTGTCTACCCTGAGCTCCCATCACAAGAGCGGAGCTCATTAACAGGTCTATCAGCCCAAGAGTCTGCTACGACTTCATTAGACCGGCCTGAATCCACACGGCTGACTTTGTACTTTAAGCTGAAGAAGCCGTTCAAGCCTGGTGGTGTATGACAGACAGGAAAGGAGAATTTCCTTCGAATTTCTATTTTAAGTCAGCATTTCACATGCTCCACAATGAAAACGGTCAAGGCGTCCTTTGCAAAAACATTATTACCAACATAACGTTCTGTTTATTATTAATCTTTTGACTATTATATGCTGTACTTTTGGGAAAATGTTGCTTTAATTTACCGTCAATTTGTTTATTCATAACTGTTTTAACAGATAACTGATAAAAAAAAATTGTGGATTTACGAATAAATCTGATATGCTAATACATTGACTAAATAGACACTGCCCCCGTAAACAACTTTAATGTCGTTGGCAATGTTTTGTTAGCTGTTGTCCTCAATTTAAGGTAAACCTTTGCTGTGGTTGAACCCTTTTCAATTATAAATAACTCGCAGCTTGCACTTTCAAAGTAGCTTTCCCAACAAAGGACCGGGTCAGAGTTTTCTTTTTATTCAGACCTATGGAAGGACAGTCTAAACGGCAGGGAGCTCACCGAAGCTCTGCACATCATCAGCACTGTATTATTCCCAGCGATACATCCAAAGCAGTCTCAGGCTGATACGGGCATTTCTTTTCAGGTGGCCTTCTGGATTTCATCTCGCTTCAAGAGTGCTGATTTCTTCCTCCCTTCTTCATGAGTGTTGTATCCCTCCTTTAGTTTCCAACCCTATTCTCCAACCCCGCCTCCTCTCTATGTGCAGTGAATAGAGACCAAACGCAGAGGCTCAGCTTTTGCGTCCATCCATCCATCTATCCATCAGCACGGCGTCTATAGAAGCTAAACATCTCCTTCAGCCCCTCTGGGAAACTGCCAGGAGTGGAGCGCTGAAAAAATTCAAGTCAAGCCTCATTAGCTTCTCATTACCTTTGCAAACTGAAAACGAGAGAGAGAGAGAGATTTTGTAAATCGTCAGGAGCGCAGGGCCATGGGAATCTGCTATGAGAATCACTTTTCAACTTGAGCACATTCAGGCATGCAGGATCGTTCTTCACCGAGGGAATTAAAGTTTTATTTCCATTTCGATAACACAATAACAGCATCATTAAAGGCATTTTTTAAGGTCGAATATGCCATCACTTACCTCTGCCCGAGTCAATTTTCATCCCTGCAACAAAAGGTGGCAAGTTTTATAAACCTGTCATGTTGTATTACCGCGATACTAAACATCATCTTTTGAAGTTTCCTTTTTCTCCAATCCCCTCTCTCTCTCCCTCTCTCTTTTTTTCTTTCTCTCTTCTAGCTTGCACAGTTTATTTATAATAATGCATTTTTTACCTTCCTTCACTTGCTCTGCTAATCTGCATCTCCCCGCCTCAGGGACAGAGTTCTCGGCTATATGGAATCCCACTTCACCCGCATCTCTGCCGGCTTCCTACAAAGGATTGTTGATTCAGGGCGAATTAGGGTGTTTGAAAACACAAACATAGCACAACACTCCAGAGACGGACATACTGTAATTACAGAAGTACAGCAGAAAGTGATTTGAATCAAGTATAAACCAACAGTGGATCTGTAAAACAATTTCACACAATTTATGCTCAACACACCTGGCTTTATATGCAGGTGTTTGATTTAGTTAGGTTTATGAAATGTAATTTAACCAAACTTGATCCTAAATGACAAGGAAAAACTAAATCCACTCTAAAAAATGGTCCTATATTGCACTAAAAGTGCTTCTTGGCTCGTAATCATAGGGGAACCACTTTAAGTAGAATTTAGAATTCAGAAATTAGACATAATTAATATTGCATATAAGAATTTATAGTCCGTCTAATATTTGACCTGTGTTTCTCTCTCCTTTATCGCCAATGTGTGCTTTCACTGTGTCTGTGTGCGAGTGTGTTTGTGTGTGCGTCTATGACAATGTGTGTAAGTATGTCTGCATATTGTGTGTGTGGAGCATTTGTATGTCTGTCTTTTGTTGTTTTCACCTTTTTCTTGTTTTTACAGGTATATGCCTTCAGTTGTTTTACTTATATTCAATGTGTCTCATGTACAGCTGCTTTGTAACAATGAAAATTGTAAAAAGCGCTATATAAATAAAGTTGAGTTGAGTTGAGTTGAGTTAAGTGATATGTAGGACTATATATTGGGTCTTCAAAGGTTCCTCAGCGGTTCTTTGGCATGACTAGGGTGCTATATACAGTAGAACCACAGAAGAACCATACACGGGTTAAACAGATCCTCTGTTTGAATGCGGTGCAATATAGCCACCAGTCATCCCAAAGAAGCGCTGAAGAACCACTTTACAAGCATCAAGATAAAGTTCTATATTGCACTCAAAGTGGTTCGCCAAGATTTAAAGCCAATGACCACATTAAGTGAAATATAGCATTGTTATGTTTTTAGAGTGGGTCAAGTGGCTGAGCCAAAATAAACTTTAATGCCAATAGTATAAAGTCTACATAAGAATATGATGCTTTTTGTTGTCAACAATGTTCTACTCTCTTTACTAATGGAAGCTCATGGGTGAATTGTGAAAGGATTTATAAATATTATTGTCCCACCAAAAACTAAATGCAAACTTAATTTAAATATAGAATAGAAACAATTGAATAGTTAGTAAACTTTTGTAAACCTGAATTGTAATAAATGCAATTTGTGATGTCCTGCCAGTATTGTGAGGGGCTTGTTGGTCATCATTAGTTTGCATTAGCATGTGAAGAATTGGTGTGTGTGCAGTGTCCCAGTTAGGAGGCAGTCAGCAGGGGCATCCAAACAGGATTATCTCTTAACAGTTCAAGGCCGTCTTTCAATATGGACTCTTATCCGTCAGGGGTCAAAGGATATTCACACCCTCATGCACCCTGCATCCCTCTTCAAGCCCATATGTTTCAGCCTCATTGCTGGGATAAAGGACTGAACCATATGATTTAATAATGTGGAGCTTTATGAGAAAAATCCCTGCTAATTAAAAAGAATGAAAGAAGGCTGAACAGAGAACGTTTGTTAGGATGTGAAACTTGCCCAATTAAATCTTATTAAAACTGTTCTAGGTTCTTCTTCGTACGTGTTTATGAAAAAAATATGCACACTTTGTAGCAACTTAAACACGTTATTGTTAATTCATAAGTGTTTTCATCTTTTAGAGTAACACTGATTAATGAATTTTAATTATTTGGTGTCTACTGTTCATGACTTTTATTTTGAAATCTACTTTTAATTTGTAAGTCTATTCTGTGTTTAGCTTTATCTGTTGTTGGATTAATCTCATCATGTTGATGAGGTTTGATGTGTCATTGTTTGTTCTTGACACACTTTCAACTATTCTCCACACATATTCAATCAAATATATTTAGTCCTGCTTTTTTTAGCATAAGTCAAGCATGAGTTTTTAAATTAAGTGTGGACATCGGTCTTCTATCTGGGAACTAAATGCATCATCCCAATTCAAGATACTGTGTTTGTGTATATCCATCCATATCTCAGCCATTACATTTTTTTTTAGGACACATGATAAACAGGCCCATTTTACCATATGTACATCAGTGCCAAGACCCTGCAGATATCACGTAATAAATGAAACCATGGCTCTGATTAATGAAGAAGAATATGATAGTAAACTCCACTATAGCGGTGTCAGAAATAATAAATTAGAACTTAACATTTGAGGTGGAGGGAAAAAAAAACAGCAATTTATTTTAATGTAGATAATCTCACCTTGGTAAATATAAGCAGGATTAAACATTCATGGCAGGGAGAGGTATAACAGATTTATCATGTTAGCCCTTATTTGGTGGACCTCTTCCGATCTAACAGAGGACATAAGGAACGACGAGAGGGAGGGAGAGAGAGAGGCAAACATCTCTTTTTCCTGCTGTGGGGGGGGGGTGTAACAGAAACTACTGTACTATCACCTACAGACCTGTACTGAAAGCCAGAGGAAATTGAAGGCTCAGAGAAGCCGAGCTGTAATTAATCATCAGTCTATGAAGCCTGTCAGAATAGCACCGCAGCGCTGAATCTGCTGTCAATTACCCCCACCTGTGCAATTGTTTCAAATGGTAGTCCAAGGCCAGTTAGAAGTGTATATCTGATGAAATACAAGATCTTAACTTGACCTCTTGTATGGGCATCTAAATGTTTATATTCTATTGGCATAAAAATATTTGACCTGAATCGGTATTAAAGAAGGAATTAATAAAAAAATACAATTCAGGCATTATTTACCTACACTTCTTCATCTCCAACCCAGATGCTTTCATTTATTATGTTATGTCATGTTATTATTTATTTTGTTCATAGTTTCGCTTGTTTGTTTTGTTTATTTGTTTTATTTTTTTATTTATTATCTGGAGTTAAAAAAAATATTTTGAAGTTAAACATTTCAATCATTTTTGAAAAAAAATGTATGCATATTTTTCATAAAGACATTATTGATATGAGCTTTGTCCCTGGCACATCTTGTGACTACTTGCAACGCTCCAAATTTAAATATACATAACTTTGATTTAAGAGAGATTTGAGAGCTATTTTGTTCCAGATTCGTTCACAAAAAGTTATTGTAGAGTTTAGAACACTTGTCTTACAACTTAGAACCTGTCGTAGAACACAGTCTTAAAGACTTTAGTGGAACTTTTATGTTATTTGAGCTTTCAAAGCTCGACCAACATTGTCAATGTAAACTGTCATTAAATTCGTAAAGATAAAAAAAATCTCCTTTGTTTCATTAAAAATAATCAACATGGGATTACGTCTTTTTTATTATTGCAGAAAAATATGCATTTCATAAATGTTATGCCATAACTGTAATTAAATAGAAAATTATTTCTCATGATGCATTTTTTAACGCAATACAAAAATTATCTTTAATAATAAACGTTGGTACTGTTCCGTTATTTTTCTTGATTTCGTATTCCCGGATTATATGTGTTTATTAATTTATAAAAAGGAGTTGCGCTTTGGTTTGGCTGAGCCTCTGTATGGTGGCCTCATGGGCTCTTTGCCGTCCACAGAGACCTCAGTATAATTATCATTAACAGGCCCATTGCAAATCTTTCACTCTCTTTCCATTAGGCAGCAGCAGGAACCCGGCTCAGTCACTGCCAGGAACAGATGTCCAAAGGAATATTTCTCCTCCAGCACCACTCAACAGCGGCAAATCTAACAGAGCCAAACGTCAAAAGGCAAAGATGTTTCCATTTTTACAGGCATGGTTCGGTGTTTTCATTATGCTCTCAGTGAATTGGAATTGTCATTTTTAAAAACATTTCTCAGAATTTAAGTAGTTTTACAATTAATATTTTGTCATTTTTTGCTCATATAATTGATTTAAAAGAACACAAAAGGAGTTTTTTTCCTGGCTGCTTTGTTAGAAGAGTCTCTAGATATGTCAAGCTACAAAAACTACCATAAAAGTAACCCATTCTATTAATTTGGATGAAAATTGAATGTAAATCAATATTTGAGCCACTGAATAGAGAAAGATTTTAAAATTAATTTGATATGAATGATGTTTGGTCAAAAGCACCAGTTCTGTCTGCCATCATTTTCTTGTCCCCTTAAGAGCTTCTGTGGAGAGAAAGCAAAATTTCTCACACAAAGCCATCATACATGTTTGTACTCTTTCTCTCACTCTCTCTGTTGTGCTGAAGCTTGCGGCCGCCTGTGTGCTGTGATTAAAACTCACACTGACTAAATAGCCATTATCCATGTCTTTAAGCACACACACGAGTGTGGATCCATGCGTGAATGTGCTTTAATCAGTGCCCATCCACTCAGTTCTCCAGAGAAGGACGACTGTGACCCCACAGAGTCCCAGAAGATTATTGTGGAGACTTTGTGATTGGAGTTTTACAGCAGTCTCATTAGAATAATGATCCCCTCCACCCAACCTGCTCTCGCGGCGCGCGTGTGTTTTTATCCGTAAGCTCCCAGCGGTCCAGGAGTATTTTAAGCTAGTTAATAATCATTATGGATGTGCAGTGAACTGGGCAAAAAGAATAATTAACTCACCTGAGCCAAGCTAAATTAACCCTTTATGCTTTTGTTAGCTCATTCCGTTTCAAATACGCCATCCTTCAGGGACCTATTAGACGCGTCTGTTAAATGAAGAGAGAAGGCCGGTCCACTCCTGCTTCCATATGATGGTGAAATTTATTCCTATTCAAAGTGATGGAAATCAACCACACACAAAAAAACTAAACGTATCTTTACCCAACTGGTTTATGAAATTTGATATGAATTATTGTATTTTTTTCAGTTCTTTCCCAATTGAATAATCCGCAAACACAGACTCTTTTCATTGAATGTGCCCTAGCATGTGAAAATCGCTGCCAATTGTTAGGAATGTGTTAGCATTCACAGTAAAAGCAAACAAGGATTTGTACCTTTTTAAATGCTATAATAGCCACTGTGAGGTACAACAGAAAGCATTTGTTGATGGGCGTCTAAGTGTAATCTTTGTTTTGATACACAGACAATGTTTGTACTTGAACCGTCAACCAAAGGTTTGTTGAAGAGTTGTTGTCGTATTAAAGGCTCAAGGAGTTAAATGTTCTTTTAAGTATACAGTCACAAAGCACAAGAAGCGACATGCTTCACACTTGGGTGGTATTGAGACTGTTCTATGCGTTGTTTTTGGTTGGTAATTACCTGTGGCCCTCACAGACAACAAGCTCCTTTTGAGGGTAAATCCCTGCATTGTTATGTCTGAACTCAACATCAGTTGAAAAAGGACACCCACACATGATATCATTTTTTATTTGCATTTACATTTAAGTGTGCGGATTCATCTATGTCACATGGCACATAGCGCTTGCTTGGACGTGTTAAAGAGACGTGTTTTCATCCGAAAACAAAAAATCTGTCATGATTTACTAACCATTGAGTTGTTCCAAATCTGTATAAATTTCTTTTTTCCGATTAACACAGAGAAAGATATTTGGAAGAATGCTTGTAACCAAACAGTTATTGGACCCCATTGACTACCATAGTAGGATAAATGACAATGGTATCCAAAAGTGCCCCAAAACTGTTTGCTTTCCTACATTCTTCAAATATCTTCTTATGTGATCAAAAACATTTCATGCAGTTTAACCTACTATGGTAGTCAATAATGACCAAAACATTTTTTGGTAAAAAGAGTTGTACAAATATCTGTCTTTGTGTTCATCAGTACAGAGAAATTCGTATCTACAACAACTTGAGAATAAAATAAAAACTTAAACACTTATTTAAAATATTATAATTACTATACATTGTATGCTGGTTTATATTAATGCTTTGAAAGTATAATTTAAATCATTATGCCGTATTTCCTCGGGATAAATTACAAATCCACATTCAGGTCTAAGTATATTCTGATATGTTACACCCACTTTTTTACAATCCAGAAATTTCCCGATATATCAAATTAAAGCCCTGCAATTTTTCCACATTTAAATGTCACAAACATAGTAAAATGTGATAATGTTTCAAATTAAATTTGTATAACCACAATTCATGCAACAGTACTGGTACTTTTTTAACCAGGATAGAGTGAATGCCTGGCTTTGTGTCACTTTTTCCTTAATTGAACCAGGAAGGTCAATTAATTTCACTCACCACCATCTTTTTCCTGCGTGATTGAAAACTATGTTTTTTTCTCAATTCGCCTCTTCAGGGCACACTCTCCATCTTTTGTATTCAAATTCCGTGTCACTTCACATGGATTAATTGAGCCACTTTGTGCTTAATCTCATTTCTGCAGCGGCGAGGGAAGGTGAGCTGTGTCTTATCTCTCTCAACGGCAGTCGTACAGTCACAGTTATTCCTGGCCGAACACGGACTCATCCCATTTGGTCTTTCACAGATGAGGAACAACACTGTAGTGATAGCCAACGCTAGCGGTCAATGTTGAGCAGATGCTTTATTTCCGAGATGATTCATTCATTTTCAAAGTGAGTAAGAGCAATTAATTGCAGAGACAGTCCCGGTGGAGTGACCTGAGGTTAATGCTTTGCACAGCTTGGATAATGAACATGCTAACTGCAACTTTTCAATTGATGGTCCAGATCTTAACTGTTCTGTTAGCACTCTAGAGGGACAACTTGGAAACATCTATAATGTGTACACAGCACTAGAAGGCATGCGTCTGATAGGTCAGTCGTGGTTTTCTGCATTCAGATTCTGTAGCTGTGTCAGTTCTTCTCATTTTTATAAAAAACTGGATATTTATAAATTCGCATGACTTTTTCAAAGTTTAGGATTCAACACAAGGGAATTTTTGACATTGTTACGAAATGTAATCTATTAATTTGTGTTCGTGGACATACATTTCCCACTTTTTCATGTCAGGCGACTTTTCTGGTGTCACCCTGTACGACCTTCAGCCTAACGTATTTTAATATTTGATATCTTTCATATGTATAAATATATATCAACGCAATCTTGTGGGAATTCATACCTATTTCACAAGGTGGCTCATTCATGTGAATTCCTATATCCTAGGATCTCATTTATATGTTTTGTAATGATTTGCCTTTGCACCTGTGATGTTAGGTTTAGGGATGGGTTTAAATGCTTTGCCACCAAATTTGCCTTTGCGGCTGTGATTTTAGGGTTTAATAAATAAATGTACATACAACGTCTGTGAATTAAAAGTCATGCTTAGTGTCACGAAAAAAGTGGGAAATTCCTGTCCATAAAAAAAATCGATAGATTCCAAATTTCGTGCTTATGCCACGAACTGCCTTGAGAGACTTGGTCGTATGATTAAATTAGTGGAATGTTTTACATAATCTTTCAATTATTTTTATCGGAAGGCGGTTTGCATGATTAAAATGAATTGTGTAGAAAATATAATATTTCAAACATATTTTTTTCTTTCACTACACAGCATGATGAAATTTAAGAGATTCAATAAAAATGGTTCTTATGTAAAATCTAATACAAACAGACACTTAAAATATATGTATACAGTACTTCAAAGGTAACTGTATATCTAAACTGGCTTTAAAATATGTGCTGTGTTCATGTAGGCTAGTTATGCTCTACACAAAATATTATACCTTTCAGACAAAGTTTTAAACAAAGACCCAAAGGGGTGGTTTCCCAGACAGGGCCTAAAACTAGTGTCAGACCAACTTAAATGTTAAAGGTAACTTGATCGTAAACAACTTACACTGACATATCTTAATAAAGATCATTGTCATTATTTTGTCTTGAGATGCAGACCAGTTATTTGTGAGGTATGTTTTTAAAAAAAACTACAATTTCCCAATTTAACTAAGCCCTAGCCCAGGTATATTCTTATCCCTGTCCAGGAAACTGTCCCAAAATGTCTTGAAACCTGATGCTTTCTTTGATACAGATGATTGAAGTAACTTCCTTTGAAACAGAAATTCGGAGAAAACATATTGAGTGGCTCCTGTCTTTTTTAAACAGCCAATGGAGAACAAAATGCTTGATTCTCTCAATTCTAGAGAGCTTTTCATTTGTCCAGGAGATTAAACGAAAAGCTGAAATGTAGAATGACGTGAAAATCAGTGATCTATTTTAGTGGAAATGAGAGAAGCTAATCCTTAAATTTTTCAATGTGTCACAGGTCGGGATGGGTCAAGCCAGACTACGCCCACCCCTGAACCAGGACCACCTCGAGGAGCGTGTCAGAGGGAGGAATCGGAGACAGAATAAATTCAACAGGTTTTATTTAAAAGTAAAAGCAATTTGAAAATCCTAGTCTAAAATCTTCTTCCTTCTTGCCCTCAGGAATCGAAGGTGAACAGTGCAACAACCAAGGTCTCTCCCGCTCTCTTCCTCAGTGCGGGCCCTGTAATGGATGGGGCAGTGGACAGGTAAATTGTCAGGTAGGTCTTCCCCAGGTGGAGATGCAGTGAACAGGCGAACGGTCCGGTAAGTCTCTTCTGGTAAGTAAATATTTCCAACTTCCCTTCCTTCTTTCACAGGTGCAAGAATTGAGGCAAATGGTTATCAGTCGAGTACGTATGCAGCAGGTACACGGTCTTATGGTGGGACGCCTGGGGAGTCTTCCTTGGGTAAGTAAGTGATTCCAACCTTCCTTCCTCCACAGGTACGAGATCCGGAGCAGATGGCCGTCGGTCAGGTACGTATACAGCAGATTCACACTCTGATGATGGGGTGGCGAGGGAATCTTTACAGGGTAAGCGAATAATTCCAACCTTCCTCTCTCCACAGGCACAGAAACTGGAGCAGAAGAATACTCCAGACAAAGTGTACCAACCACGTTCGTAACAGAAGGACAGCCACTTCTCTCTGCCCAGGTGACTATAAGGATACAGTAGACTCGAAGTCGACCGGTTGCACAGGGCTCCTACTGGAACAGACAGAAGGGATACTTCAAGTAAGCATACAGTTCACATGAGTTGGAAGGGGACGAACACTTCTCACGATACAGATGAATTGCGGGAATTCCATAGACTCAAGTCGACAGGCTGAACAAGACCTCTTCTGGCCTAGATGAAGTGGATATTCCAGACAGAACGGGCCGGCTTTACGTTCACAGCAGAGGGACAGTCACTTCTCCCCACACAGGTGGGCTCCCAGGTTACAGCAGACTCAAAGTCGATGGGCTGAACGGGACCTCTACTGGAGCAGACAGAACGGGTGCTTCACACAAGGTATACAGTTCATACGCATAGAAGGGAGTGAGCACTTCTCACAATACGGCTGCGTTGCAGGAATACAGCAGACTCAAAGTCAGCGGGCTGAATGGGACTTCTACGGAGACAGACCACGAACAATTCAACAGGGCATCTCGTCTCTTATTCACTCAAACAGAGGGGTTAATTCAAATTCCAGATGATAATTCCTCAACATCCACTCAGTTAGAACAGATCAATGACACAGAACTCTCACTATTGACAGTAGACCAGCGTAGCACAGGGAGAGTGCACGGCAAAGGGAATGTATCTTCCACACACACAGCAATTCCACTTCTAGCATATAATGTGGGGGAAACGTCAATCTTAGGCACTGCAATCTCACTTCACGACGTGCAATTTAAGGCCCGCACTCACCCTTGGGTCTCTGTCCGAGGGGACCGCGTTCATCAATGCTGCAAAGGATATTTCGGGATGTTTTTCTTCACAAACACAGGCGGAGTTCACATCACCATTTATAATGGAGGAAGAGATAGGAGGTCGGTAATGAATCAGTACAATCCACTCAGTGACGTTTATGATCGTGATCCACCCACTCCAAACCACATCCAATTCAGTGTCGAATACATGCAATTACGAGACTCAGTTCTCGATTACTTAGCTCCTCTCCAATGCAAACAGGATATTTCACTTTCCCTCTGTTGCCCTCGAGTCCCTCATCAAGTCAACACTCTCCTCTTCATTCACCCGCACTCCAATAACTGCAACCACTCGATAAAACGACTTCTCACGGGAGAGAACCACACCAACAGTCTCTTTCTCTTGCTTTTTATACTCTCTCAAGTGCTGACAGGACCTCACTCAAACCCCCAAGGTAAATTCCCCACACCTGTTTCCAATCGGTCATTTGGGGTTGTCATGGCAACAGACGCACACACAGGCCTGGGACCGGTGTTACACTCAAAGTGTCCCAGCGGGAACACGGCTTCAACGGGAATAAGTTCCATATACCATTTGTCACACCGTGACAAATGTTTACATGTTCTAAATGTCAACTTTGTCAATGTTTTGCATTATATTAAGATCTCCTTAAGCCTAACATATTCATACTAAAGAACTTTTTTTTCTTTCACAAGGATTTAAAATGTACTGTCATTATTCTTACCTAAGAAATGTGGTATAACATATACTACATCTTGACTTCACGCCCTGACATGTAAAAACAATACTGTGTTTATATGTATTATGGCGAAATTACTCAACAATGTTTTTGAAATATTCAACTACTATCCATCTTACGAGACAAATCTAAAACCTGCTGAGTGTTCCACATGTTACCACTTGCTTTCATGTGTGCTTTCTGAGAAAGGATTTCATTGCAGGCCTTTGAAGGTGAGCCGGTGCGTTCCAGGTGATTAGTAGCTAAATGCAACCGCCCCTCCACTCTGTTTATGATAACAATGTAAGTATGATCGGCAAACTACATTTACATGCACAGTTGTGCACAGCAGTAATCATTTTAATTATTGCATTTACAAGGACAGCCGGGGATGCTCTGTGAACGGAATGAACCAAAACACCAGGGGACATGTTGAGTCTGTTTTACCCTGTGTTTATCAATCAGACTTGCAAAAATCGCTGCTCGGAGCCATGCACCAAACACACACACTTGTGTGTTTCTTTTGCAACTACTTTAACAAAAAATGGGCTTTGAATAAAAGGGTAAACATCTTAACATCCTAACTTAAATAGCTCTTTGATTCAAATTGTGAGATTATTTCTTTGAGGATAGCCAAACTAGTTTGCTTGACGTTTCAAAACAGTTTACTCTTAATGTCCAGTTCAATGACTAATCGGCTCTGTGATCACTGTTGTGTTGTATATTGTAGTTTATAGTTATTTTCCTCCAGCCTCACTTTGCAATTGAAATGCACTTTTGATGTTTACAACTTCTAAACATTTGAGTTTGACAAGAGTTTCATTTGAGTAACCCAGTCCCCGCTGTGGTTTTAAACACAAGGTTGGAGGCCAATTCACT
This sequence comes from Triplophysa tibetana, assembly GCA_008369825.1. Classification (NCBI taxonomy): domain Eukaryota; kingdom Metazoa; phylum Chordata; class Actinopteri; order Cypriniformes; family Nemacheilidae; genus Triplophysa; species Triplophysa tibetana. The sequence goes on from SOYY01000113.1 coordinate 19,209, forward strand.
GGGCTTTTTAGTTAATTGGTTAAATATCGCTTTCTTTGCAGAAAGGGAATTCGGTCCAGTTATGCCCTTCTCTAAGCTTCCGTCATGGCACATACGACCTCACCCTCACAGAAAGAACTATAAGTGGTGACCCATGGCCAATGTGGGGGAGTATACATTAACCAGGCTTTCCTGTAGCTCAGTTGTAAGAGCATTGCTTTAACAAGGCAAGGTTCTGGGTTCGATCCCAGGGGATTGCACATCCCTATGTATAAAAGTGTATAGGAAATTGCAATGATGGTCGCTTTGGATAAAGCTACTGCCAAATGCATAAATGTAATGTAATGTAAAATATAACCACTGATCCAGCTCTCACAACAAAGGAATGTTCTTCTTTCCCCCAAAAAAGTGCTTACCATGGAAAGAGATGTCAAATGTCAAGTGTGTAATTTCTGCACCGCTGGCTTAGTGCCTAATTTCTCCCAATTCTGTGATATTTTTATATTCTTCAATTTATATAGAAATTATATATAACACTTATTTTGTTGAATGTTTTTTATTTTTCTGCCAATCATAACACCTGTTAGCACAATATTTATTAGCTGATTTATTAATATACAGTTATTTATTCTTAATTATTTTAAGAAATAAAATAACAATAATAGTATTTTAAAATAAGAGTCATTTGAAGCTTAGAATGTAAGTTAGAATAAGTAATGTAATGTAGTCAATAAAACTGTGGAATAACAAAAATAAAATAGTACACTTGGAATTTTTTTAATCAGCTTTCTTCCTTATTGGCTCTTATTGGTTGATTTTTCTTAATTTTTTGAGGCAAATAAAATCTTTTTTTTTTAATTATAATTGTGTGAGGCGACATTCTGTTTTTGCTACGAAACAGATTTCAAACACAGGCAATATAAGCAAGATTAATTAAAGAATTGTCATGATAAAATTTTAAGCACAGTGTATGTAAGACACTATTTAAATAATTCGGTATGTCTTTTTTACAGATCTTATCCGGCCCTCATTTCTGCTCTCGTTACACACACTGTGTTGTCTCCAGACCCTTATTTCACTAAACTACTCTCTCTAAGTAATTATCTAATAACCGTCATAAAGGACCGTAACTCTCTAATCTGTTTATAATTAGCATTTCAATGGTCCCAGTGCTAATCGTCGACCTTCAGCAAAACTCTGACCTGCTCATAATTAACAGTAATATCCGATCCTCGCCACGTAAGAAACTAGCCATGACCAAACGAATGAACCTCAGGTATGGCTAATTTCTGTTGCAATTATCTTTTCATGTTGGGAGATTTAGCAGATTATCTGCACGATTTCACACAGTTTTATGCAATTGTGTAATTACAAAATCTGGTCTAAATGACTTCTCAGCTCATGCAGATAGTTTCGTGTAGGGCATTCTGTCATAGCGGGCCATAAGTGCCAACATTCATTGTGTTCTGTGTTCACTGACATGATGTAACATTGTGCTTGAATTAGCATGAAACAAGGTACTGTTGAACTTCCTGTGATTTTAATTACTCTCTTCGTCTCAACATCATCAGATATGACTTAACCTAGTGATGAAGAAAAAACTCATCTTAAGAAGGCTGGTTAGATAAAGACACATTGCATAGCAAACACAGTAGTTTCCAAAAATATCTTTTTTAATGATTATTCAAAATTAAGAGTAGTTTGGATTTGAGGACGGTTGTTTATTTATTGCTGTCTGTAAATCAATTCCCATATTTTCAATAAGACATATTGGAGCAGCTGCTGTCCATCTGAAACCTTATATCTCCACATTTCTTGATTATATATTTTTTGTCATAAATCCTTATTATTAGTCACCCTTTTATATTTTACAAATATTCAATCAGTGAACAAGTTTAAAAAAGTGCTTGTCAACCTATACAACAGTATGCAATTATTGAAAAGCTCAGTGTTTTTTTCAATTTCCCTTTAAAACAAATTTGAGCAAATTTGAATAAATTAGGTTTTAGAAGGATGGCAATATACATATATATATATATATTTATAAAATACCAATGTATATATTTGTTTATGAATTGTATAAAATTGTCAATTGTATTTTTCTTTTTGTTTGTCTAAAAACAAATAGTTGACTGTTTTTATTTGTCTTTCAAATCTTTCATCTGCTTTATTTCAGAATGGCTCCAGTCTTTCCGAAATCTATATTTGGAACACAATAAACTTTTTATGCCAATACGTGCATGTTACACATAGAATTTTGGTCATTTGCACAAAGTCAAATAAGCATCAATATGGCTTGGAGGATTTTAGATTGAGGAAAACCTTCCAGGCCTCTTTTGATCTCTGTATTACTTTATTAGTATTATCCCATATGAAACTCTTCACTTCTATTACACCCCCGGCCGATTCATTTCAGTAACCCTTAATCTATCCACACCAATCTTTACATTCCTCTCTCATTCTATTGACAGCAGTGTTCAGGTCTCACATTCTAATATTTATTTATGCAACTTCAAAAATAAATAAATTCACTTATGTATTTGGTTTTTATTTATTTGTTTGTTTGTTTGTTTTCAAAGCATTCACCCTGCTGCATCCCATTTTCTACCCAGTGCCTCTTCCTCTTCGGAGGGGTGGGCTGTATTTAAATGAATAGGGAGATCTTTTCACATACATGAGGCTGTAATAGGGAGCTTAGCAGAACCTCCACCTGATTTCCAATGCAAATATTAGCAAGTCAAGTTCAGTGTGTGGCGACAGATTAGGGTTTATCCCTCACGCACACCACTCGATTCTTTACGCTCTGGAAACATTTTCGCTTATCAGCGTGAGGCAACGATCAACACTTCGCGTCCCCGGCCCCGGCGAGACTTCAAGAGGGCCATCATCAGCATTCAAACCCAGCGCCACGCGGCCAAACTTGTGTTTCTGACTCATCTGAATTCTCACGCCTAAATCCGTATATTAGACATCATAATTGCTGTAAGCCTTGCCATCAAATGGGAATTACAAAGAACTTGTGAATGCTCCTTCATATTACAAACAACACATTACCAACCATTGTTTTAGTAATGAAATGCAGGAGTATAATAGCGTCACATGGATCTAGCCATGTGTTTTAAGGGAGACACCAATACTATCTTCGTGAAACAGAATCTGTTATGACAGATCTGTATTTATAAGGTTTTTATATTTGGTACCCACTGCAGAACGCTAATTTTCCAGTTGATTCGTCGCTCATTCCTTCTGATGTGGTCGGTTTCACATCCAGTATCCAGTTGAGAAAGACTTCCTACAACATCTTTGTTATATCATGACAACATGTTATGCATTTATTATGATTGAAACAAATACATTATCGAGGGAGGCCAACTACACTGTGGCTCCCTAACACAAGATGAATCTCAGTAAAATATATACATGCTGCATTTCAACCTAACAAACAAATTAAAAATATATATACATTTTACAAGGGAGTTTTTTAAACAAAATTTGTAAAAAAAATCTTGAATTAGGTAAGACACTTTTTATTTTATTTACATTCACTCTAAATTGATGTGTTTGGCAGATGGTTAAACGTCAAAGTCACTAACTATGCATTCAAGCTAGATAGTTTAGAAGTAGTGCTTGTAAATTCCATGGGAATTGAACCCAATGACCTTGTCATTACTCCATCCTCTACCAGTCTACATGAGCTCTTTTCTGTCTATATTAACAGAATAGATCCACTTGTATATATATTCCCATTAAGTATTAATACTGCAGTAGTTAAAGGGACAAACATAAAGTGAACGAATGTCTGTGGTTCTCTGCATCTCTCTGCTACCACCACATTTAATGCAACAATCTTAATTTAAAACAAACCAGCTGTATACAAATAGAATCAATAAGGACGAAGGAGAGGTCGTTGTTGTAAGACTCTACAGGGAGAAGAAACAATAAATAATTTCTATACTAAAAAGCAGCGGTTTGCTCAGGACAAAATGCATTGTGTTCCTTAACTCTAACAATTTACTTTGCCTTTGAATAATACATGAATTGAGCTGGAACCAGTCCTGCCCATTGAACGGGGAGAAAATCTTCAAAAGGTATAAAGGTATAAAGGTATGGAGGACAAACAACCAGAAAGATGTGCCAAGACGGAGTTTCTTTTGCAACCACCTATAGTAGCGGTACAGTGCAGAGCTAAGTCACATTGATCCATGTGATTGCAAAAGATGAGAGCTGCAGTATATGGCAAAAGCATGAAGTAAAACTAGACTGTTTACATTTCTACATTTTCTGAGGAAAATCTGGAAGGTGCTTGCAATCGAACACTCCAAAATGGATGGTTGTTGGTACTGTTCTGGTGTGTTGTGGTTGAATATTGACATAGGAAACCTCTAGGTCTTGCTGATCTAGTCTATAGATATGATTCTGGTCCCTCTTTTAAAGCCTGTAAGATTGAAAAGCTATAGTTTCTCTATTCAAATGGTGTTGGACCATGGAAGTTACTTACCTAATTCAGTAGGCCTACGTTCCCTACCTTGGGGAGGTGTATACTAAGGATACCTAAGCAGATAATCATTTTATTTAACATCTTTGAATGCTTGAAATCCAGATATAAATAATAAAATCAAAATAAGAGTTACAGAGTGAAAACAGACAAATCCATGTTTAAATAATTTAAAATGGCTGTTTAATGTTACGTGTGTGTAAGAAAATGTATGTGCAACATTCAAAAAACACAAAGAAAGTGTCTATAATAGTATATAGTATTAAGGTAAAGCGTACCAGTTTAGTCATTACTATAGTCATTATGACTAGTTTGATTAATCTATTTGGATTAAAGAGCTTTTCTTGTTTGGAGCTCCAGTGAATAAATGTTGATGAAGAAGTTCCTCTGATCATCACAAAGATAGATGGTGTTGTTTTAGAGTAGATTGTACTGTAATGTTGGTTTACTAGTTTTCTGTTCAAAGTGTTCAAATTGGTGTTCCAGTGTAAACAAGTGTTCAGAAAAGAAAAGCCACGGCACATTCCTCTGCACTCGCAAACACAATAGCCTAATCTGCGCAAAGACAAGGAGAGAATATGCAGAGAGCTTATGTATTCAAAGTTTGAGGCTGTGAGATTAAAAATTTCCCCTCCAATGTATTCTTGCAAAGTTGTGCACAAAGCGTACACATCCGTTTCAAGCAAATCCAGTCAGTCAGTGCTATTGGACCGTTTCGTCGGCCTACTCCGCTTTCCAAGGCATTAGTCCTGCACACTCAAACGCAGCCGAATACAATGAGTGAAAAACTATTCCGCTTTCTCTCCTCCTCTGTATTTACTGCACCGACTAAATCATGTGGTCAAGGTTGTGTGAAGCCAGACTATAATGAGATCATTTCCCATTTCCTTTCTCTTGCCTATCAAACTTCATACAAATAGCTCAACGTCCCATATCCAGAAAGTTTGAATAAAGAACTTGAAAAAGCAACATGTCTTGCCTGCTACCAAATATATAGATTTTCGAATGAGGGACCGTAAACTCCATTTCAATTGAGTATAATGACATTTCCATAGTCGGTGCTCCGCCAACGCAAGAAAGCTTTGGATGAGCACACATGAAGAATTATACTGTATAGAAGTTAAGTTTAGATATGGCTCAATTGAAAGAAAAAATATATGTTAGAAAAGGCACAGAAAAGATACTTACTTTTGTGGAAGCTTATTGAATTATATATGTATAATATGCATGTATACATATAATATTATATAATATGATATATATATAATATAGTAAATTAAATTAAATTATATTAAAATAAATATACTGTAAATGTACACTGTTATATAATGTAATATACTTTATATGGCTGGTATATGCCATTAGTATATTTTATACCAATGGCTTATTTCTGTCCAAATTGAAGCATTTTTAACAACATTTGTGTTATAATGTTAATTACCCATGCATGCATGGATGCAATAATTCACTTATCATACAGGTCCACAGGACTGCATTCCAAAGGGTTTGAAAGCAGCCACATGAATATCTTATTTTTGTTAAAGTGCTTTTATTATTTTTTTCTATAAAATCAGTTTATTGTTGTAAAGTTGTAAAGTCAAAATTTTGCTTTTTGGGGTGGACTACACTGACTATCTTCCCACTGTAACTTTAACTTCTGATAAAGCATTACGCATGTTTTTCTGACAATGGAGGTGTTTCATGTAAATAGACTTTCTGTATCTTTACACATTTTATATGAATGGACATAGACGTGATGTTGAAGTTTACGTTATAGTTTACACAGACAAGGTCAGTAAATGATTATGTCCCACTAGTCTCATATTTTACATACTGCATGGGGGCGGTTTCCCGGACAGGGATTATTATAAAACACGACAAGGCCTGGGATAAATTAGGATATTTAAGTCGTTTTTAAAAACATACTTTTCAAAAAAATACATTGCTGGTGGGCATCTTGACACATAACAATCACACTGATATATTTAAAGATAAATCAGTGCAAGTTGTTTTCAATTAAGACACCTGTAACATTTAAATAAATCTGGGACTAGACCTAAACCCTGTACGGGAAACCGCCCATGATGTTTAAGTTTAATTCACTTTTATATTTAATGATTGGCCACATCCAAACGAAGCTAGAGCCATCCCTATCCATTCTTTTTTTCCTTTTCAAGACGTCGTCTCAAGAAATATCTGTGTACACATGAAACCGCTTAACCGACTCAAAACGATGAAGTATAAATGCCAAATCAATATGTGGCCACACTAAAAATGGAGATTACGACTTGGAGCATGCGTGTAAACTTTGCGTGCTGGGGTGATGAGATCATCGTTTAAAAAATATACGGATCGGCTGTACACATGAAAACATCTTGGTTACAGATGTAACCTCAGTTCCCGGACGCTTTGAGAGCCCCATCTGTTGGTTCGACACAACGTCGAGAGACCGACATAAAGGGAAGTAAAAAAAATGGATCTGTGTGGACGAAACGTCGATACGATAAAAAATCTTTACGTATACAGCGACACGGATCTCTGTGTGGATGGCCTCTTACGCTAATTGTGATGCCTCTCGTCATCGCTTTTACATTCACATTTAGTCATTTAGCAGACGCTTTTATCCAAAGCGACTTACAGGTGGGGTAGGCAATGGTAGCAATTGGGACAGCATAAGGACAACAAAAGCATAAGTGCAATCAAAAAAAGAAGACTGGTCTCATATAACCCAACACAGTATACAGAACCATTCATTCATTCATTCTTTCTTTCTTTCAATCCTTTTTTTTTTTTGAAAATTATAAAATAGAGTCAGAACAGATCAGTCAGATGTTGACGGAAGAGATGTGTTTTCAGACGTTTCTTAAAGATGGCTACAGAATCTGCAGATCTCGTAGCAGGGGGCAGATCATTCCATACGGGTGGAACAAATCCTTTTAAGTGTCAAACTCCAACGAATAACAAAACAATCTAAACTATTATATTTTCTGTGCTAAGCTGGATGTAACTAAAGCTACCGATAGATTTAAACTTGTAATGCACTCTAAATGAACATTTCTATAACAATTCATACAATGTATTAAAATAGCATTAACTTGAATATGTGAAACGTAAAATGGTGTTCGTTAACACATTTCATGCACTGACAATACACACACAAACAGTTTGTCCAGTGTTGACGTTTATGACCTCAACAAGACAAACAGGTTTAAAGCTCAGCCATCACACAAACACTCCTTTATACAAAAGCGGCATGCCGTGATGTACATAAAATTTTAAATGACCTATTTATAAAACACAACACACAAATCACTAAACACAGGTACGGTGCACGCCTCCATAATTTCGTCCATTAAAGGATGGGAGTGATGTCTTTCATTTACGGAAGGGTCTCGTGAGCCGCTCAGGGTCAAGCTGATGGCTGGGCCCACCGCACATGCTCAGTAGCCACCGCTGATTAATTTCCACTCCAGCCTACTTTGTCTTCTACAGCTCGCTGAACAAGTTCATTTCATCTGATGAGTTCATCGAGGGGTCAGGACGGTCCACGCCCCTGATATTACCCGTAGACAGCTCGAGCCGGGGGTCAGAGAGCTTTGGTTTACGGGAGATGCTGATTCAATAATTAGATCGTGGTGCATTCTACAACTTTTCAGCTGCTTTGGAGCGATGCTTTAGAAGTATTTTGCAGAAGTCTTCAGAAGTGTTTTTTTTATGTGCTAGCAGTTTTTCATACTCTCAATCTTTGAAAGCAATCAAAACGAACAGGTAGCGAGATTTTCAGGGTTTGGTTGCGTTCCAGGAAAAGCGAACGAACCAATTTGCTTTCGTCTGTGTGTTCGGGACAATCCAGTCAGTACCCTGGCGCTGTTAGCGTTTAGTATCTCAGCTCCTAAATCAAAGGAAAACAAAAACTATTTTTGATTTCTGCATGGTTTGCCATCTGTTACTATACATCTAAATTTCACAATCCAATTCTCAGCGGCATTTACTTCGGGCAGTTTCCCTGCACCCCTCCTCCTCAGTCAATCATGAAAATGTGCTCAACTGATGACTGACTCTCCAGCGTTATGAGAAGAAGCACGGGGCTTCATCAAAATGCTCAATCGAAGGTAATTTAAAGTCGCCGCCACAAACGGCTGTTTAAGGTGGGCTCTGTTGCGCGACTGAGCTGCGCTTGGGAAGAGATGACAGGAGGCGTTTTACCATTTAAAAGGAAAGCGGAATAGATTTCGCACCCCAACAATACTGTAAATATATCTGGTCGTGTGCTTGGACGGCAGCCATGAGACGAATGTGACTTTCAAGTAGCTGTGCATTAATAAATCACAGGCCTTTCAATAGCTCTCTGAACGGCTGCTTTCTTCTCATGTGCATTCAGACCACTGGCATCATTACAAATAAAAATCGGTCTGAAAATATAGCCTGCCATTGCGTTGCATTATGGTGTATTGGAATAATTGAATCACTACTTATGATCTACAGTGTCTGTGTCTGTAGACATGATATAAATTGATTATGCAAATTGCCAGATGAAAGTATGTGTACTTTTACTTTTAATAATATAGTATAATACTATAGTATTTTGGTGATATTTACCGTATTTGTATCCTCAATGTAGCACACAAAGCATAAAGAATTTTGAGAATGGTTGCCAAGTTGTTGCTAGGCAAGATGTTTTTACATGGTGCGATGCTGTTGCTAAAGTGTTCTAAGTAGTTGCATACTGGTTCAGAACAATAGAGTCTGGTCTGATTGCTACGACTTGATGCCTTCAGTTTAGGTGTGTGGGATTTTAGTTAGCTATAAGTCTGTAAGCTGGCAAACATTACATAAGCATTCACATTTAAACAAGTTCAAGTTTAATGATTAAGGTTAAAGTGTTTGTTCAATTCTAAATATGAGCAACTGTAATATGGATGCCTGCCATAACTATTCCCACTAAGTTGTTCATTATTCTGTAACGCTCTGATGCGCTCAATGCAGGCCTTTAATATTGGCCGTACGTTAAATACCTGGCCGTATTAGCATTTTGACAGACTAGACAGGAAGATAATGTTGAGTTCTCTCTCTGCTCCTCACATGGATTACCCTAGACTTTAACCGCTCTGCTCTGGGCCTGTCTCGCTTTATACCGAAAGTCAGACAAAGAGAGCACTCTCTTCCTCTGAAGTCACTTCATCTCCATCCAGCGAAAGACCCTGGGCTTCTGTCTATTGAACAAAACTCAGCAAATTGGTTCCTGAGGTTCGTATCTTTTTCAGCTCCCTCACCTGGGACGGGAGGAAGAATCGCCTCGTAGGCTCGAACTGCAAACTGCACTTTCTCTCCTTTCTTCTGTGATCCTTCGTTGGGTCTGGTGCTATTTGAACAGTGTTTTCCCTCGGCATTGTACAACACAGCTCGCTCTATTTCTTTCAGCTGAGCCAGAGCTATCTGTGCTCTTCATGCATTTTTTAACTTGACGCAAACCCTCGCCACTCCACCAACCCCCAGTCTGTTTATCAAAGCTTTCAAGTAAAGTTGCGTACCTGGTCACAGTCATTCCAAAGCTAGAGGCCAGCAATGGCCTATTTGTAAACAAGTTGAGAACGACGCGGCGACATTAGTGTCACCTCAATGGCAGGAAAAGCCAAGACGGCATTGCGTGACACACTTTGAAGTAATGCCGGAATCAATAATTCATCAGCTCTTGCTCAAATCGAGACGTTTCATTAACGTTATCAACAAAAAAGCCACGGTGTACCTGAACCGGCTGAGGTTCAAAAAATGCCAGCAAAGAGGTCTGGACCTTTTTATGCCCAAACAACAGCAAATGACTCAAAACAAAGCCCCATACAGTACAAACATCTATGGTTTGTTTCATCATTTATTCATCTCCAAACAAAGGGCCTGCATTACATATTGTGCCATTTTCCAGGGTCGTGTGGTCAATGGAAGCAGCACTCCAGCAAGCAGCGGTGATTCGTCCACAGCGTATCTGTAATCCTTTCACCTTCAGAACAAGAGTGGCGATCTGGCAGAAGCCTTTCCTCCCCGCACCCTGTTCAACCTGCATGGCAGGAAAATGGATTTCTATTTATGGGTATATATCGCTGATCATAGCTCATAGCTTCCTTTCAGGGCCAGAGTCAACATTGGCGGCTGAGCACTGATCGGCTCCCAGAGATGGGCTGATGGCCTCCAATCTGCCAGGACGATGACGGCTGTTTGGCTGATACTATCAAGTAAATTCTATCACTGTCACTGTTGATTTTTTTATCCTGCTGCTCTGGGCTTGTCACTTGCCCTTCCTTGGCCTACATTACGCCCTAGCAATGGCCTGAAGAGGCCTTATCACGTGTGTTTCATCCTTATTTAAATATTTCACATGAAAGGTAATGATGAGTAAATATATTTTTACGAAAGTTGGAAATAGTGCTTCAGACAACATTTAGAAATAAATGAAGTAAATGAATATTATACACTCCGCCAATTTTGCAGGGGGGGTCTTGTGTCATCACAAAGAGTTTTAATGCGTAAAAATCGTAATCTAAAATCTTGATGTGGATTTTGAAATTATGGATTTTTGGAAACAAAAACAACAGAACAGACACTTTTATTGCATGTGACACATCAACAATATCGCATTGCACGCTCTTCAAACAAAACTCAGCCAAGAGTCGTATAAAAGCGGCGGGAAAGTGAGATGCCGAAACAAAGGTGTAGTTATCCCGATATCACAGGCAAGCGGAGATGACAGATACCTTATTGTGTAAAGCCGTACTCGTTCACCACGAGCTGGGAGTCAAACTCAGGGAAGCGCCGAGCTCCCCCTCACCTGTAAAGAGCGCAGTTGAAAGAGATTATTGCCTTCAAATCTTCCTCACTTTCATTAAGTGTTCAAGCTGACAGCAGAGGGGTTTGTAAACAACACTGTTGGCTCAGTGGCTGGAGATAAAGAAGCCAGAGTCTGCTTCAGATGAGATCTGCACACAGATTCTCTACAGTTGGCAAAGCCTATAAAAGCCATGCCGGGATTAAGGAAGAAAAGAGGGGTACATCGAAAGTGACTGCCTTACGTCTCGAGCGCACATCGTCTGACGAGTGCTTAGGTCTAAATTTAAAGGAGCTGTCATCGCACCTCATACGTAATAAAAGCATATAGCCCAGAGTAGTTTAACCAGACAACTGAATAGAGCCATTACATTTGAGATTAGAGTCAAATAGCATTTGGCTTAATTAATGTTTTATGATAGAGAGCATCTGTGGTATATTCCTTCTTCTTCAGGCAAAACAGAGGATGAGTTGCTCCTCATTGTGGTTGTATTACATATGGCCACCAATACATTCTATATGCAATAGATTATTATTGTACGTTTATTTAAAAAAATCATCTGGATTTATATCATTATACTTTAGAGTTGTATTTATAGTATAACTATAAGTAATTACATGGTCATAAAGGAGGAACTCATTAAATTTTACCCACATGTCTGAGAGAGGAGGTGACTAATCTCTGTTTACCAGCTGGCTTTGGCACTGACCAAATATGGACATCCTGCGAGCAAGGAGGAAAGGATGTGGCACACCTGCTTTCCAGAAATCCAGCTGATTGGTTCATGAATGTTTTACTAATCTGCCAAAAAAACAGTTCTCTGCGAGGAATCTGGTTTGGACTCATAAAAGACAAAGGGTTTTATTAGGGGGGTCTAAAAGTGGCAAAGATTATTAAGAGAGTTTGCATTAGTAAAGTTTTAAATATACAATTTTATGTGCAAATAAAATTGTATGTGTAAATCATCAACATTTTACCATGTGTGAAAATGATTTACAGTCTGCTTGTGTTTAATGAACGAGGCTTGATGCTTAATCTAATAATTTAAAGTTTGTAAATGAAGAACAGCTTTACCATTACAACAGCTAGATTGCAAAATATTGTTACACCCGAAATAAGTGATTCTTGTAAACAGGTACACCTTTGAAATGATGCTTCATGCCGTCGTTTTATTACATTTGGTATCGTGGTAAAGTTGAAAGCTTACACTTCTGTATTTAAACAAAAAAGATGTCAAATTGCCTTCTGCCTATTTGAATTACTTGAAAGTTTGCTATTATCACATGTGTAATGTTTCTGTGTGCGATCACAGTAAAATGCTGACGTTATGTTTGCAGGCCCGAAACTCTAGTTGCTCCCTTCACATTGAAACCAACTCTGCTTGTACACAATCCAGCAAAGGCACATGCTGTTCTCATTGGCAGGGATGAAATATTAAATAACCCTGTTGTTTTAATGACTTAGCTTTTTACATCCTGATAATGTTTGTCCGGACGAAACATAATAACTTAAACGTTTTATACGAGATGTGGATCTCTGAGAACCTGGTGGCTGAAACTCTACCTGGAAGGTGCCCCGTGTGCCTGGATGCGGAGGACTGCTTTATCTATTTCAAGTGCCTATCACTTCATTTTATCCTCATATTCATTTCAGGCCTGTAAATGAAACCCAATTTGGTTCTATTAATATTAATGCTGTTAGATAGTTCTGATGACGTTAATGAATGAAGACGTTGGCTGAAGAGAGACGCTACGTCAGATTTTTACTCGTGCACTTGGTCTATCAGAGGTAACAACAGTAACAAATGCCAAAGATTTGCTAGAGAGACATAACACTATACATAGCACTATAGGCTTATTGCATACATGCAAGCTGTTTAACACAATCAATGGCATTGATTCCACAAAATCTAGCTATATGAGTTGTGATTCCCGGTTGTGTTTATATACTACAACCCACTATCTCTCTCCTATACTTCTTTGCTTCATACTTCCGCCAGGGTTCTGGATTAACTGCTTAGCAGGACTTTTCATAGTGCTGTCGGCTTGTAAAGCAGAATGATTGTAATAGTGTCACTAGTAGAGTACAGCTGCATTCTTTCTGATAAAGAGTACTTGTTTCACATCTGACTTTGATTTGTCGGGGTATCGTATTAAAGGAGGTTAATAGTCCACATGGTTCGATGGGCAGTTGTGTTTTTAACACCCGCCAAAGACTTGAGTCTCTTAAATAAAATTTGTCTCCAGAGGTTCTGCTTCGGTACGACAGCCGCAATATTTCCGCTGGGGGTCTTTTATTAGGGCCAAGAAAGATTTTTGTGGTTGGATGTCTGTTACTGTCAATCCACAAGGGGTAAGTGTGATTACATCATATAAAAAGGATGTACAAGAACAGGTTTTGTTAATTTATTTTGTCATATTTCCTGTACTTTTAACATGATATCTACACACTTTAACTGCTTATAAATTACAACTATCAAAATCCTTATTTATTTTATTACAATGAAATTTAAAGAGTTTAATTTACTGTTGATGTAACAATAATGTAAATTCCTGATTTAGGCAAGATTATTTTTGTATCTTGCCAATGGTTAATGAGGCAGACTTTAGGGATCTTGTTGGAAATAATTGTTATGTCTGTGTTTCTCTTTTTAACACTACTGGTACAGATATTTATACTCACAAACTAACTTACTAACTATCCATAAAATAAATTCATTAAATATTTGCTTACATCTAGATTTTTTTGTTTGTTGTGTTAAAACAAAACTCAGTTATCGAGCAAGTTCACAAAGATCAGCATTGACAACACAGTATTCTTACCTGACTCCAATTTGCAATCTTTGTAATCTAATTTGACCTGTTGGGTACGATTTATCAGAAATGTCACTTCAACATAATTTGTCTCCGACCCATGTAGGTATGTAGGTAAATTAAGTATGTAAGTAATCTGGAATTTTTCAAACAGAGATAAAGACAACATTTGTAGATTGCAGGTTTTGGTTATCAAAAAGTGTTTTTTAAAAATGATAATAAATGTTTTCGCTTTGACAGACTTTAGAAAACGCTGGGATCGAGTAACTGTTTATTTTACAATTCTACACTTTTTAAAATAAGAAACAAATAGTACATGTATATTCATAGAACATGCCACATAGCTCTACGAAGAAATATAACACAATTACAATAGATCACAAATCATTACAACATCTTGGAGAGTAAAACTCGTCCTTGAAATAGAGAAAAGATGCCACAGTACATCCTGCTGAACCTCTCTCGCTCTCTCCCTCTTCCTCTCAATAATAGAATATCCATCAGAGATGACTGGATCAATAATGGTGTTTTGGCCTTAGTCCCCGACCAGATGACATGTCATCAGTGACAGACAAATATCATAATAGGCAAACTGCACTGAGAGTCACAATTATATTGATCCTTTTCTGAGTTAAGGCTACATGAGAGTTAAGAGCCTGAGGTAAGTGCCTCCTTTTGTTTATTGTTTTAAAATATATTGAGAAAAGGAGAAATGCTCCATTACCAAGTTTTCACGGTGGAAGACATGAGCATTTTTTGTAAAACAAGGCATGTCAAAATCCATCAATCTACCACAGAGCGGTTCAACTTCTGCATTAACTGTAACCAACCATACGCCGCAGAGAGGGTCTCTGTTTTCCAGATCACAAGACCTCCTTCTATTTACGGCAGAATGAAAACATAAATGTTCTGTGGTATGATATTTGAAACACTGACATTACACTGATTGATTGTGTATATATACAAGTACTCCGGGTCTATTTGATCACCAGATAATTGCCTTTTAGATTTAAATGATAATGCCAATATGTTTGAGGTAAGTAGGAATGATGGAGCCGGCTGAAATCATTATCCCCAGGTGTGTTATTAGTGGGAGGTTAATGTCTTGTGGTCCATGTGTAGAACAATTTGTAACCATTTTGGCCCACATAACCAACAAGCTGTATACAGACGCCATTCTTTATGTAGAGAGCGTATCACTCCTGGAAAATGTGTGTTAGTGATCGCTTTAATCTCTGATGGTTTTGCATACATTTCGAAAAACAAAAAGCCTCAAGGCTCTTACAAGCAATCTTTTACTTCAAAGACTCAAACACGGTCCGAACTGGATCGACCAGCGGGACAAAAGTAAAACGGTATTGGGGGTTCTGCGAAGGCTGATAAAGAACAGGCCTCTGGGTGCATAAGAGGATTGTTCACGAGCAATCCATGGGCATTCTCCAAACAAGCCTGCCAGCTGGGCACCGGTTTTTACCACTCATCTGCACTGCTGGCAGCGGTCCGCCTCTGAATAGGCGGCAAGGCTCGCAGGCCTGATTTCAGAGGTAGCCAATGTCACATTACTGCGGTATCCAAGCGTACTCGTGGAAATTCTTGCATTACCAGAATCCTGACATATCTAGGATGTTTGTCCTACTGTAATTTAATTTGTACAATTCACAGATTTGCTGCTTTGGTAAATGTAAAGGACAAAATAGAAAACAAGACATAAAGTAAACAGATGTAGCACTGAGTCTTTATAGAATAAAACTGACTGACAGTTTATTCATGAAATACTATTTTTAAATTAAACATGTTAAAATGTGTTCATCTGAATTTGGGCGCGACATTCTGTTCTATTATAATTCCTCATAAAACGTTTTGTTATTGTCATGATCATGACAGTTATTTAGATGCAAATTAGACAAACTTTAGTTTTATGGTTTAAAATAATTAAGACTTCAGTTTGGATCGAATTTATTGGCAGCTTCATCTACTGAATTATTACCAATGAGAATAAAACATCGTTGACAAAATAAAAGTACACATGTAAATTTGGTGGCTGTAATGTTTCTTTTATTCTTCGCCAGAGCATGTGTCACCTTATTGATTCACAGCAGGTGAAATATTTAAAACAAAACTTCAGGATAAGGATTAACATCTGCTGGTGTTTGAAACAAAATGAAATTGTACACTCATGTTACAAACTCTCTAGTGATTTCTGTTAACATCTAATCTAATAAGAAAAGTTTTTAAATGAATACAGGCAATATTGTGGATCCAAGAATCAGTGGCGGTGCAAAAAACATCGAAGTGAAATGAAGTATGTGTGACAACTTGGTGAGACACAGAGGGTATGTGTCTTAATAATCTGGCAGGATGGTTTTTATCATCGCTTGATCATCTCATCCATCCGAGAGGTTAAAATGTGCTGCCATGGCAACAGACAGGGTCAGCTGATAAAAAGATCAGCCACTCCTGATCCTCATTTTCATCCCATCTGAGCTCAGTCTGGAGTTATCTGGACCACCCCATCAGAGCCACTCAGATAACACACCTTCAAACTCAATCCACCTACGGCAATGTAGACTGCTGCTGCTGGTGCTCAGCGCCAGGGACTTGCAGCTGATGACAAAAAGTAACCTGCACACACATTAGACATTTGTCTAATATATATATACTGTAGGAATGTGCTCTGCATTATACCATATCTGTAAAAAATACCTAATTATTTCTTTTTTAAATTACCAACACTTATTGGCATTGGAAGATATCTATGCTTTGACACTACATTAGATATATCATACCTACATTAGATTTAAAGGTGATGTGTATAATTCTTTAGTAAAACAATCCGTGTCAGAGAAACCAACAGTGTGAATTTACAGCAATTATTAGTGGTCCAAATTACTGCATTAAATTTCCCAAGAACCAGTAGTTGGGATCGTTTCTACTTCTTATTCTGAAACATTCCTGAGTGAAAAGGAATTTCAAAAGAGAGAATGAGTGGGCGTGTCGTGCGTTTTTCCCTGTGAATTGATTGAATGTGTGAAAACTGTTGTTGCATTTTGAAATGAGACTGGCAGCAGACAGACAGTTGAAGGGGAGGAGTTAACGGATGCTGCGGCCAAACCGTCTAGTTTATGTCATTTGAGATGGATAGTCAGTTCAGGGTAGAAGTGCATTTTCAGATCTACACTGAAGATTATGAGGGGTACATTAATTTTATAAATAAAATGACCTACATTGATTAGCTATTTTCTATAAGCACTGCAATATTTCACGAAAAAATAAGTTTTGTCGTTTTGAATTTCACTGGGACTTTAATAAACAAAACAATTTCTTTTTCACAATTATATGTCAACTCGCACTTGCTCGGCTTAGACACTTTTGTTTTTGAAAATGTATTCAGAACTTATTATTTTAAAAGGCACCTTAACTTTTGAATACGTTTCAACAGATAATGTGCTTTAGACATACACAGGTTTGTTTATTGATGTCTCCAATTTTAAATATTGCCGTCTCCCTTGAGACTGCTGCATCTTGCCTTGTTCACTTTATACCCGTGGCCTGCGCGAGCGAGCGTGACATGTGTCGCTGTCAGTGCCCATGGACAGCAGCCAAACGGCCAATCACCAGCTTTCACTTCAACTCTTAATAATGATCCCTGCTGATAAAAACTGCTGACCATTAAATATTCATGCAACGTTATGAAAAATAAACTGACAGCTCCTCTTGCAACAAATCTGGGAAGTATTTGCTCATTTAATCATTGGATTCAAACAGAAGCTGCAACACGTTCCATAAGTGAAGCCTTCCCATTGGACCGTTCACACTTGTCCACGGGCCAATCTGGCGACGAAGCTTCTTTCCAAAACTTTTCCCTTCTATCTGATTTTCTCAAGCTTGTGTTGAGTGGTTGGTGCATTAAAACTTTATTTCTCCCCTGGTAGTTTGAAAGGATTAATTGTATGCAACACACATGCGCATCCATTTTTAATTAGCTCTGGCCCATGGAGCTATGCAGACCCTTTTTTCTATGCTGGTTAGTCATCTCGGCTAGTCGATACTTGGGCCAGTTCGTAGGGTTGTGAACCTTTAAACATAATTTATTGTTTTTCTTAGACAAACTCGACGTGCAAATTGTCCTTCTCTATACTCTTTCTTAAGATCGATGAACGTTTGCTCTGTGCATTTAGCATTGCATAGCCACAGAGCAGTCTAAAGCAATCTAAAAAGGTTTTGGCAGCAGTATTGTAAAATGTGTGTATGAAGGTGAGGATTATGAAGTTGCATAGATTAATGAGACAGCAGGGAATGCATTTATTTCCTGCAAAACACTGAATTGGAATTAATTATCTAGATGACAGCGAAAACTTGCACTTGGATGAAAGAAAGACTGTAAAAAGAATAGAATTTGAGGCAATTTGTCATTTAATTGTCAATTTAATTCTCATATTTTCAATACAGTTAATATTATCATTTAAATATAATTAAATGTTAAAGTTATGCTGTACTTTGAAGGAACATATAGCATTGCTGTATTACAGAGATAGAGAAATCATTGAATCAAAATGTTGTTCTTCATTTGAAAAAATAAAAGAAAAATAGTATATATATAAAATACCCCAATTTTTTTTATTTATTTCTCAATGTGATAAGCACTAAAGCTATTTATAGAAAAGAACTGCATCAGCAGTTGTTAAATAGCTGTCTGCAAGATGAAGATGAGGGAAAAAGTCTGTCTCTTATTCATTTCCTGTCTTTCTTCCTGCTTTCATGTTGATGGTGTTTCTATTGCAACATCTCTCTCCTTTTCTTGCATTCGACGAAACCGTATAATTTCTCACCACAGCACTAATAAGGCTAAAAAGGTGAATCTTTTACAAGTAAAATGTTAAGTCATCTCCCTGCTAGGTTTGATGCACTTTCAAAGTCATTGAGGGAAATAATCCGTTTCTGTGTTTGAAGAGATTGCCACACTGTATTTCATTTCGATAAGCTCTGTGAAAGCGACGCTTTGATTGATTGGTCCGTCTTCCACCAGCCATGCAACATTTTGAACGGGTCTGTGTTTACATGGCATTCTCCACTTCAAAGTTTGGTCTTTCCAACGGCACGCAACGCGTGCCAACGCTTCTCTCTCTGTTGTGGCATTTTGTACGCCGTTTGCGTCTGCCACCCTCACATTTCATTGCGATAGGTTTCTTTAAGTCACCGAAACGCTCCCACTCTCGGCTGACCTTTTGAACCCACCGCTCGGTACTCGCCGTTCCCGAGCCACTTAAATGTCACCTTACTTGTGCTCAAACATGTTTATTTGCAGTCCCAGACATGCACCCGATAACACCACAAA
>SOYY01000034.1:0-58368 GCA_008369825.1 Triplophysa tibetana
TTGTTTGTCTGTACTGTTTGCTATGCCACCACAGTTTGAGCGTGTCATTGATTTAATACAACACCACTGCGTGTGTACGTGCGTGTGAGCGAGAGAAGAGAGAGAGAGAGAGAGAGAAGAGAGAGATTGTGTTTTCCCCCAGGGTGAATGAATGACGTCACTGGGCATCAAGGTTACCTCACTCACTGCATACAGACCATGAAAGGAAGAAGGGAGGATAAGCAGATGGAAGGAAGAGGAAAAAAAGTGAATGAGTGAACTGAGTTTTCGCAGGAATACCACCTTTTTCTTGCAGATGAGTTAAAGAAAAACACACGCAAATACAGCATGTTGTTCTGTCTCCTAAAATTCATGGGCCCAACCTGTGGGGAGCCATCACGCTTCTCTCTTACGAACAAAACTGTTTACCACCACACATTTTGAATAAAAGATTTGGGACGCTTGAGCACATAATAAGCAATTATGAGTGTCCATACAGCCTTCCTCAGATTTATGGTGGAAATGCACCACAGGAATCATGGGAGGGAGCCGTTCTAACGTCATCCTCAGCCGTGGAGCAGTTCTTCACAGGCTATCGTCATCTATTAACTGCTTGCTTCCTGCCTTCCTGTGAATTCTGCTTGTGTAACCCTGACAGACTTCAAATAGCTTCCCTCCTGTTGTCTGAGCTTTCACACAGGTGTGTCTGTGCGTGTGTGTATGCGTGTATGTGTGGTGCTTACACTGCAAAAAATGTTAACCTAGTATTTCTTTGTTTTCAAGCAAAAACAATGGAAACATCCGACAAGCCGCAAAGATGCAACTTAAGACGCAAAATAACCAAGATATTTTGATTTCTTTAAAGATAATTATAATACTAATAATAATAATAAAATATTTTGTTGCTGGTTTTATAGCTCAAATGCAACTAAGCCAACTTTACATATCGGAACAGATTTTAAAGTTTATATTATTTTAAGTAAACTGACTAAAAATTTAGCAGATTGCCATATTAAAATATATTACCTAAAACTATGTTTTCAAACTGATTCACAAAAGTAAGCTTATAACATTGATTTGTTCTGTAAATTAAGTTGGTGTGTAATAATCTCACTCGAAATCTGTATCGGAGTATAAAGTAACATGTAATTTTCTGTTTAAACAGAGATGGCAATAGAGAGGCAAAAGTTACAGATTGCAGTATTTACTTCCTGCATAATTTTGTCTTCAAATAAATGTGCTTAAATGATGAACAAATCATGACGAAAACAGAGATTAAAAAAATTGTGCAGTGCAGAGAGGAAATGGCTAACGATGCAGCAATGTGGTTAAAATCAAGATTCATAAGACTTTGGTAAATTTAATGTGGGAGGAAATTATTAAGAGGAAGAAGAATTGAGGGCTTCACAGTCTAGAGGCTACTAACAAAGAGAAGGAGAAATGCAGCATGCAAAACTAAACCTCAGCCTCTCTCTTCTGTCATTCTAATGCCAGCTCTCAGGTACTGCAGTGCAGAGCTGGCAGAATGTTAAGCAACAAAATGATGGATATAGATAAATTAATGGGTACACGGAGCAATAAGAAAATTGTTTAGAGAACGTATGAAGGGTAAACAGGGTATTGTTATAGGAATGTGGATGCTCAATAGTTGGTTAAAAAATGTTAATCAACAATGAACATTCTGCCATCAGGAAACTCATCCCCATGTAAATAATAGAATGACAGAACCATAACAAAATGTAAGATATTTTATTATAACCTGAACCTGAAATTAACATGAAAACAAAATATAAAAAGCTGCTTTAAAATATCAATAAAACTACAGTAAAACTGCAACAAACAAAAACCTAACATAACTTATATAATACTAATATGAAGATTTATAAGCCAATAATATACTACATTATTCTTACGAACCAATTTTATGATATTTTTATTTAAAAAATCCTGCTTTTAATCAGTTTAAACAATACATTTTGTAATAAATTATTATTTATAAGCAAAAGGCAAGTTGACATCAAACTAAATGTATTTATTGATTTAAATATTGATTTTTTGAATTTCTACTCAGTTTAAGAGAAAATAATGATTTGCCTGTTACTTTCTAAGCTGTCTGATGGACTATCAGAGACCCTGAAGGGTTCCGTGTCCACACTACCCACAATCCCCTGTGAAGTATTTATGATGATGTTTGCAGAGGCGAAAAACAACTGGCCAAGACAATGCTGCTCACAAAAGACCTTCTCAAAGGAAGATGTGATGCAAACTGAGAGGGTGGATTGCTACACCGATGACCTTAGCTTGGACCCTGAACACACACACACACCGGTACAGATGGAGTCTTGGCGTATACAGGAAAGTGTGTCCATCTCCCTGCTCTCACCCACCCAATGACAGGATGTACCACTGCTCCCAAGCCCTAAGCAAATGCTTCAGGGGTCACACAGGGGATGACTAGAGAGAGCACTTCACATCCAGCGAGCTTAACAACCGGCCTATCCCACAGCAAACCGCACCCTTGAGTCTCCCTAATCGTCGGATGTGGAGCCAGTTTTTGGTTGATGGTTTGGATTGGGATTGGAGAAGTCTTTCCTGGATTACACCAAAGGATGACTGCTTTTTACAGAAATAGTTTTGCAACTACTACCGGCCTTGAAACTAAAGGATAATGTTTAGCTTCAGCTGCTAAACATCCAGCATTGTAAAGATGCATATAGCGGGCCTCTCGTCAGGGGTTAATATGAAGAGTTTGGTTCTAGAACTAGATAACTGAATTGTGCATTCCAATTAATATTAATAAAACTGCAGTTGGTTTGTTTTGATTCCAGCCAGAATAACTAAAAAATACAGCTAACTAACACAATAAAAAAACTGATTATCTAATTTTGGAACCAATCACTTCATTTATTTCCCTGAATAAGTGTTTATAAGGCATAAACATGCAAACAGGATGATGGTGGTTATGTAACAACTTTATCTTCATAACCACCTAATCCAATAAGTGGCCTGCCAGTACGTCTCCTGCCACATCAAACATCAACAAAGCTGTGCAGAAGCTTTACAGTGAGTCTGTAGAAATGATTGAACAAAAGCAACATTATTGTTAAATGTAGAAAACCTCAACGATACTTTGGTGAAATATGCAGGGTGCTAATTGTATTGTGCGTACTGAACATAATTAGCACAGCAGTTACAAAAATGCGCTGTGACGGAAATCTCAGGGCTGCAGGATTTCCTGTGAATGTGATCATTCTGATTATTATTACTGTTAAATTGTGATGGTTGTTTAATGTGTATAGAGAATCCAGTTGCTTTATGTGAATCGTCATTGAACCAGAAAACTGTTCTAAAACCATGCATGTTGTGGGGTAATCCTTAAATCGTTATTTACCATCACAATATTTAGTGATTGGGGTTTTTCCCCCAATACATTTAGCACAGCTTGGTACACAATATATAATGTGCAATGGTGCGCAAATTTTCTTGTTAATGCGGATAACAGAGCTGGTTGGAAACGGCTCTCGATCTTGGAGCCGTAATTGATTTGCAGCATATTGGAAAGTGACTAATTAATGAGCAGCTGCATTAAATCAGCTTCCGTGAATGAGTGAAACACAGAGCATTTACATAAGCCTGTTCACGTTCCCTTTGCTCGCAAAACAGTTACTCTTATTCGTGGCGCTTCCAGACTATTGCCTTTCCAAATAAACCTACCTTCCAATATTAAGTATGCATGATACTTGAAAGTTGGTGAAAAAGTATTAAATAAAATTATGATTTTTGCCCCCAAGGTGGATAAGCAAAAATATTCCCACAGACTTGCATTGAAACCTATAAGGAATATCACAGAAAATTGTAGGGGCAATTAAATTGAGTATGTGCCATCTAGTAACCATCCAACCGAATGGTTTAAACCTCACAAATCAGGGAAAATGTAAAAATATATCTTAGTCACGAATATGAGCCATTGTTGACCTATAGAATATACGAACTGTAGTCAAAAACATTAACTACACTTTCACAATCACAATACCACTGTTTATTTTCCTTAGGGGTCGTATCTTCTCGTGAAACACGTTTAAAAAAAGATGCGCTTACGTGTGTCGCTCTTAAACCTGTTACAGTTTACGAGCTCTCATCGCGCGACCCCCAGCGCTCTAGTTGCCATGGAAACATACGCCAGTATATAAACCGCGTGCAACTCAAGATGCTCTCGGGGCCCCTCCCCGTGAACAATCGGGCGAAACATCGCCTACAATTTAAGGGATAAAAACCAGTTCGTCTTGCTCTGAAACCGGAGTGGTGAATACCTCAGAAAGGAATCTGTATTGTTCGGGTTTGTCGCGTGTAACCGGGAAGCAGTTTGACATTAAATATACATGCGTTTAAAGCTAAATAAATAACCGTATAAATAGTGCAACGACGCAGCTTTGCTTTGCTCGAACACAATTAACACATTGCAGCTCAACAAACATTTGAACAGACATCAACAGTCTGTGTGTGATGAGACACGGAAACGCACACGAGCCCTAATAACGTAGAAAGGACAACAACCTCATATGTAAAGTAGAAATTATTTTAATGAGCTTCCTTAACGTTACATCAGTCCCCGCGAAACACGAGACGGGCGCTCGAGGGAAGAGCAAACAGGAAAAACAAACGCGATGATGCCCAAATCTGCCGGGTTATTTCCATACAGCTTTGGCTTTTTACGTGTAAGGAATCGGTTTCATAGAGATCACATGGCAGCGAGATGGTCTGCAGATGTCTGTGGTGTAATAGAAAGCGTCAGTGGGACTCACGTTGTTTCGTAAATCTTGCAGCGCTACACTCATCGTGCAGCATCGGCGCTCCGCACGGGACTATGCCATCATCCCTCGCGCCTGAAACAAACACGATCAATGAGAGTTAAGAGCATTTCTCGCGCATTCGCGTTCATCGATCAACAACAAGACTGACTGGAGATGCGTTACCCTATCGCTGAACGTCTTCAGAAAACGGCACGCATGATGCTTTGATGTGCCACTGCCAAAGATCAGCACCTCCTCTTCTCTCTGTATTACAACATCGAAAGATGTCTGTGGGTGATAGATAAAGATCAGCCTGTGCGCTCTCTCTCTCTCTCTCTCTATGTCTCTCTCTCTCTATGTCTCTCTCTCTCTGTCTCTCTCTCTCGTTCCCCCGCCCCTTTCGAGCGCGTTCCCGCGTCGCCGGTTAGTGATTGACTGCGCGATCCCGTACTCCTTCTCGGACTCGTGCCGCATCTGTGTGCGGGGCTGTCATAAAGTAAACATCAAGTGAGATAAGCGCTAGTACACTTTTACCAAATTTTTTAAGATCAATGGAGTGTGTTTGTTTCTCTCTTGTTTAATGTAAAGATTAATTTATGACAAAAAATGTACTTTCTTGCAGGTTCTTCATGGCAGTAGGTCTGGACTGGTGAGTTGCAGGTGTGGTTTGACTGAGTCAACATAACCAAAACTAGAAATTGAAGCAGGAACCAAACCACATTAAATATGACTTCAATTGCTGCAAGAACAAAATCTATGTGTTTTGAGAGTGTTAAAGTTCAAAGGCCAAAAGTTGTCCCTTTCTGTTTTGTCTGTGTCATATTTAGACTTTCATATTGTGGAGGAGGCATAGCCTATGATAGTAATAATAAGCAATTTCAATATTTTTTTCGAGATAATTCATATCAGAACAGTTGCTTCAAAGAAAACGGTTCTTCATGAAATGGCATCAGAATAAAACTCTTTATATCTGAAATCTGATTTTTAAGAGTAGGCTATGAAGAGTTTGTTTCCAAAATGAGATAACTCCGTTTTTAAAACATTCATCATGCTATCATGTTTTTATTTTGTTAGTTAGCTGTTTTTATGTTATTATGGCTTAAATCAAAACAAACCAACTGCAGTTTGATTTAAATTAATTGTTGTGTACAGTTAAAAATCATGATTTTTGAAGATGTAGAAAAACAGAGTTATCTCATCTAGGAAATAAACTCTTCATATGAGAGGTCTTTCATATGAAACTTTTCAAAAGGTTCCCGCATGCGGGAACTCGCTGGAGATCACAGCTGATTGAAAACATATGTTTTACATGAAATAAGCTTGGATGGGGTTATGCAACAGATTTGAGCCGCTCTCTCTGTCTGGGAATGAGCGTAAACACCAGGCTGATATCTCTGCATCTTGGAGTCCACCCAGCCCCTCCATCGCTTAAATTAAA
Source organism: Triplophysa tibetana (assembly GCA_008369825.1). Classification (NCBI taxonomy): domain Eukaryota; kingdom Metazoa; phylum Chordata; class Actinopteri; order Cypriniformes; family Nemacheilidae; genus Triplophysa; species Triplophysa tibetana. Next base: position 6,208 of record SOYY01000034.1, read on the forward strand.
TGGCAGCTGCGTAAAGAGATGCTGGCACACAATCAGAAAATACATAACAACTATTGGCTTGTACCCATAAGAAAGATACAAAAATTGTATTTGCTGTTTCTCAGGTGTAGCCAACAACTGAGTTTGTGACTGGCTTAGTTTAAAATACTGCTTTACTTCAATATGAGATTATACTGCACTTTTGTTTTCTAAATATGTAATACAATATGTTGTATGAAACAATAAACTGAAGTTTCAAAGTAGTATACTAACCTGTTGTCGTGCAACCTGAACACTTTATATGTTTAATTAGTGAGTGGGGTTGTTTTATTAAATTTTTTGCTTTCACTTTTTCATTTTTAATCTTACAGCGATTATGGATGGATGGGCATCCCGAGGCGGTGGAGGAGGGCAGAAAGAGAATAATGAGCATAGCTGCTGTTCATTAATAAATTGATTTAATTAAGAGGGCTTCATTCTTGCTTTTTCATACAATCGTACATTTTTGTGTACAAAATCTTTTATTACATAATCATAGTCATTTGTCAGTCACTGTAATGCTTTGGAAAAAAGGGGTGGAGTGAGCCGTTGGTTGCAATTTGCAACCTCACTGTTATATTTTACACAATGGATCTTAAAAAAAAAATCCTATAGGATCAGGTTGAGCACAATGCGTGGTGGAAAACAAAATCCAGAGCTGCACAGTATGTTGTGGATGTATAGTCCACTTTGGAAGATGTTAAACACATAATAAAAAAATATGACAATGGACACGGAGACTACCGTTTTTTCTTCCAGCCTTGAAAATGAAATAGACAATACGATACTAGAGTGAATTTCTTTCACATTTGCTCTAAAGAGAACTGAATTCGACAAACAAACAGCACATCTACTTTTAGCTAGCGTGTGCATGAGATCAAGTTGAGTTCCTGGCAGGCCTTGGTCTTGTTCTTGAGATAGGAGGATGACAGCAGACAGAGCTATCAGCAGAAATATCTGTCCTGTGACCTTGCTTTTCCATCTGGCAAATGGGAGAGAATGAAGACAGGATTTGAGTGCCGAGTTATATTACGCATACAGGAGTTAATGGAAAACACCCAAGAGTTACAGCCTTCTGCTATCGATCACAAAATGCATTTGAATTGAGCTGTGTGTTCAATGTTGCTACTTTAGTTTGTTTGTTGTGAACCAACCAGTAAATAGTTTTTAAATAAAACAGCACCTAAAAAAAACAATTCATAGTATTAGACAGGTCCATCACTTTGATTCAGAGGGCTGGGTGAAAGTAGGCTGAGGCCGTAGTGGACCATTCTCATGAAAGGGCCTGGGTTGATTTTAGTGTTATTGGCATAAAAAGAATAAAAGAGGCATAAAACGTGTGGTACACAGTTACCAGCCCTGGTCCAGCAACACTTCCCGTTTCATTTTTTTGTTGCTATCTTGTATTTTGTTTAAACGTTTGTGTTAACAAACTGAAACAGTACAGTAAATGCTTCTGGACTGAAAGACGACTAAAAAGGAAAGATATTCACATTTCTTGCTTAAATTTTCAAGCTTGTTCTGTTCATTCCCCTGGGCAATTTCTCCTACTTATTTCGGGATGTCTCTCCGAGCCTATTCAATGATGGTTTTGTCTCTGCCTCCAACAGAATTCTGCTCTCCTACCCCCTCCTTTTCTCAGAAGGTCAGATTTTGCTTTTGGGTGAAATGTACAAGCTCCGCATGTGCCCTTGTCACATATTCAAAATAATATTTAGGTTTCAATGCAAGTTCAGCTGGATTGGCAGCACATGTGTACCACATACAATACATTTGACTCATACCTGTGTCTAGGTTTGTTTATTTCAACAAATAATCAAGATCATGTGACAATTGTAACAGTGTTTATTAGGGCTACAGCATATTATTCATGTCCTACTCCTTCCGTGTCAAAAATTACAGTATCTGTATTTTTGAATCATTCAGATTCACTTCCTCATATTTTCATGTCCTGCACCCAAAAATACATAGAACTCAAACTTGATCAAACTAATACTGGATATCAAAGTCAAAGTATGATTGCAAAAACACTGTTAAATATTTGTATTTATTTTCTATTACTTTTATTATATAGTTTTGGGAGGAAAATGTTTTGTCTCCAATTTTAATGCAGATAGGCAACTGACTGAATATGATGCAAGCTGATCATGCTACATCGCTAACGCTAACACTTTACAATAAGTTTGTATTTGTTAACATTAGTTATTGCAACATATCACTTAACAATACTTCTACAACATTTATTAATCGTAGTTTATGTTAATATCAGTATTTACTACAACATTATTAAAATCAAATGTTGTAACCGTTTACATTTGTTTTTGCACCATGAACTAACATGAACAATTGTATTGACATTAACTATCATATTAGTTTGTGTTTACTAATGTTAAATTGTAAAAGTATCCCATGTGGCCCCGAGATTTGAGAAATTTCTGAAAAGAAAAGGCTATTGAGCAAGTGAAAGATTAGCATCCAAAACTGTCTCCCTACCTAACTCCGATACAAAACTAAGCTGATGTAATGATTTATAATTTGAGCTTTCAGGTAGAATGTTGAGGGGAATATCAGTTTGACATCATTTTTTAAAGTAGCAAGTCAAGTCACCTATGTCTCAAATAAAGAAGAAAATTCTGTCAATCAAGAGGCAGAAGTTATAGATTGCAGCTTTGAGCAAAAGTACGGTATTTTCTGTCTGGGAGAAGCATATCGTCGCTGTCCTTCTGAAACCTTATGTCCAAATTCGCTCTTTTTCGGGAAATGATTGCATAGGCCTTTAGTTTTATACTTTTAATCACCTACTCTCACCTAAAGGATTATTAGGAACACCTGTTCAACTTCTCATTAATGCAATTATGTTTGTGGTGTAATGGTGTGGGAGATGTTTTCTTGGAACACTTTCGGCCCCTTAGTGCCAATTGGGCACCGTTTAAATGCCACGGCCTACCTGAGCATTGTTTCTGACCATGTCCATCCCTTTATGACCACCATGTACCCATCCTCTGATGGCTACTTCCAGCAGGATAATGCACCATGTCACAAAGCTCGAATCATTTCAAATTGGTTTCTTGAACATGACAATGAGTTCACTGTACTAAAATGGCCCCCACAGTCACCAGATCTCAACCCTAATAGAGCATCTTTGGGATGTGGTGGAACGGGCGCTTCGTGCATCCCACAAATCTCCATCAACTGCCAGATGCTATCCTATCAATATGGGCCAACATTTCTATAGAATGCTTTCAGCACCTTGTTGAATCAATGCCACGTAGAATTAAGACAGTTCTGAAGGAGAAAGGGGGTCAAACACAGTATTAGTATGGTGTTCCTAATAATCCTTAAGGTGAGTGTATATATTGTTAGCACATTTCAATACGTTTTATTGGTTAGATATTTGCAAAACCCAGTGACAAACACAAAGGATGACTAATAATAATGATTTATGACAACAACAAAAAACAATCAAGAAACATGCAGATATGAGGTTTAAAAAAAGCAGCAGTCATATAAGATATTAAAGACACAGACTAATAAATGTAATACAGTAGAATTCATAACAATTGTCATAATTGTCATATTTTGTTAGCTTTGTTTCACTGTGTGTTTGATTATCAAAAAGGAAAGCAGGTATTATACAAGCATTTGTCCTTAAATACAATATCCTGCCTTTTTAAAGCTGGCGTAACTCACAGGGTTTCTGCCAATTTTATATTAATATTGAGTACCTATAGAGTAGTATTGCATATTCGTATCTTCTAAGTGTATTTAGTTTGATCACATTTATAAAAGATACATACAGCTTTACGACTCTTTCCAAAAACATACGCGCATGTGGGGAAGAGGGGTATGCTGAACCATAGCACATGCACACCCATTGTCAACAAAACACAGACATCAGTTTCACTCACCATATGTCCGGCATCTTTTAGCGCTGGAACGGCTCCATATATCAGTTTCAAACGAATCTCCAAATCCAGCATTATATCCATCGTTTCAATAACATTCATCACCCAAATGCAGTGAACAAACAAAGACCTGAACTTCGCAACGTATGCTCTCTCTCTCTATCCTGAACACAATTGAAAGTGACATCTGTGCATGCTCCTTCTCCTGCTCTCCTGTGGGTGTGCCGTGTGCTTTTCCGGTTGAATTGTCCAATAAGGGACTAAGAAAAGTTGTTACAAAACAGTTTTATACGTTCGAAAAAAACGTTCCAAAACCTGTACGTTCGCTGGGGGAGTGTATCGAGCATTTGTCGTTTTTTGACAAGTTGACAATATTAGGCATGAGAAGACATCACATTTAACATTGTAAAGAAGTCAGAATGGATGAAACACCTTTGCAGGGCTGCTTTAAGATGCTCTTTATTACATTAGGAGGTTTACTGAACCAGGAAGTGAGGTGGATGAATACATTGATCCTGTTGTCAAAAATTCTACAGGCTCATCCTTTGACTCACAAGAAATTGGTTCTGTGGCCTTACAGCAAACTTATTACTGAGACAGCTGCCCAGAGCAACATGGGGTTAATAGCTTTATTCACACACACACACTGGTTACAGGCAACTCCAGAACTAAACAATTCTTTTTTTTCTTCCCAGGGGTTTGAATAATAAACTTTGGCTTATATGCAGCTTTAACCAGCCAGTATCCCTCACTGTATCACATATATCCATGATCCTCCCACCACGATGAAAGGGGAGCCACGCAGGACAGAATATTGACTCAGATTGTGGTTTATAATGGATGTGCTGTTCAATTCAGCCACTGAATTGTGGCATTGCATGTATATTGGATTGGATTGGATTCAATTTATTGTCATTACACATTTAACAAGTACAGTGTAACGAATATATGTCTTTACATCTATATAGTATTTTGATGAGTTGTCTTTATAAAACAGCTGCATGGGCACACATGGACAATACCGCACATTATGTTGGAAGGATTTTATTTAGCTTTATGAGTCTCATTTTCTTCTGTGGTCATAGCATCACTTAATGAGATGGACTAAGGCGTTGTCATAGTATTACCATGGCAACTGTTTCCAGCCAGATTGAAGGCCAGCGATCGTTTCTTCCTGTGGAGAGAATGAGTGTGATGTGGGAGGAGTGGTGGGTGGAGAGAAACATCATAGGACTCACTGACTTATTTTTTTCATTTCAATTGTCTCAGTCTCTGTTAGCTGGATCGTTTCACTTACCACTTACATAGTGAACTGCATGGACTTGGATCACTTTGATTTCTGAAGGGAAATAAAAAAGAATCTTACAGAGCATGTTCCTGAATCTACATCTTTGCAGGTCAAACAATCAGATTCAGCGTATAGATTAGGTTTAGTTTAAGCTGGTGTTATGGTGTTTGAGCATCCTTATTACAAATATCCCTGATCATCTTTTCAAAAGTTTATACACCGTCTCTCTTATTGTATCATTTGCTTCATATAGTGTGAAAACTGCATCTTAACATCATATACCATATTTATATCATATAAAAGATGATGAAAAGCAAAGAATGTGATTTTTGAAGATCAGCAGATAATGGCTCATCAAGACAAACAAGTGACTCATAACAATTAAAGACCTTCACACCGCCACCTGGCTGTGGTAAAACACATGGATTTAAAGGGACAGTTCACCCAAAAATGAACTGACATTCATGCAAATATCTTCCTTCGTGTTTAGCACATCAACGCAATGCATACAGGTTTGGAACGACCTGAGGATGAGTAAATGAAGACAGATTAGTTATTTTTGGGTGAACTGTTCCTTTAGGCAGGTAAGTATAGGACTTGTTGAATGTATTTGTGCCATATTGCCTTATGCCATCTGGTGGCGCTTTAACTCGATATTGACATATAGATGTGTTTAGCTCAGGACTCTTATCAAACATGTAAAGTTTGGTGCAGATGGTCGATGCACTTCCACGTTTCACGGTCAGAACTCGAGGCAGCTTCCGCTCGGGCAGACTTAAAGCAGAGAGAAATGGAAAAATGATAAAATAGTTAAATTTAGCTGATGCTGTACATTGCGAGGCTCTGCTTTAAGTCTCCCCAACCAGAAACTGCCTAGGGTTCTTCCTGTGAAATGCGTAGAGCCCATTGGACAGTGTCTATGCAAGAACAACTTCCAACCCTGCTGGAAAAAAAACCCCAGCACAAACACAGTAATGGTTATAATGGGAGCTGTATTGCTTCAATGAAAGCTGTTATGGTGTCTGCTGGTATGCAACTCTGCTGGGGTGTTATGGCAGATGAATCATGCGTGGCATTTTAATGGAAACCATTAGCATTTATTGAGAGTCTATTTTTTCTGCAGGGAAGGCATTAATAACATGCTTTAACATTTAGTTAAATGTTGCTGGCAAGTTATTAGCATATTGCTCGAAATGCATGACAGAAGGTCAAAACAACAGATCAAAACAATCACTTGAACAAGAGAATACAAGAGAAAAAAGTAGAGGGAAAGATACCATATAAAACACATGAACAATTTGTCAATCATAATAAATCATCATAAACTTTACATTTATGTTATATTTTATACTATATTTTTCAATCCCAGAGTTTACAACTACTAACTCATTGCACACAACAATACTATTTCATATATATACAAATTAATATGCAAATTAATTCACATTTATTCATAATATGTCACAGCGAAGAGAACACAAAATCCAATAGCAAGTACAACAACCATTATCATAATAAAGGGACCAAAGGCAAGACAATGACTGGATGTTGACAAGGTAAGAAGATTCCAGATGCAGAGATCCGATGGTAAACTGAAGCAGTGAACAAGGATCTGACATTGAAGATGAGAAATTGCAGGGCAGATATAGGCAGCCGGCAATGAACAACAGGTGCCACCAAGCTGATTGCTAATCAGCACCCTGGTTGCTAGGGCGACATTTAGCCGCAACAAACATGAGACAAACAAGCAGGAATGAACACACGGATCCATGAAACATGACATAATATTATAAGTTTCGTGACTTCTTTTGCACACATCATATCCCCTTTGAACAGGTGTGCATGATATCTGTAAATATGAAGAGCTCTTTTCCAAAACGCATTAAACGGCAAATAAAAAAAAAAAGAGTTTGTCATGCCATTTTGCTGTGTACTAAACCTATTCACTGCTCCATCAATGTTTCATGCCAAATCGCTATATTTCCTTGTTTAAAATGCAAGATGCAGTTTCTTTCCAAAACGCTACAAGTCCCGAACCTGTTTTTAGCCTAAATGCGATATGTCCTCTCGACCAATCAGAATTCGCTCGTTAAAGGTATTTATTTGTGTTTTTTCTAAATTATCTGTTGTATGTGGTTGAAAATTTTGAAAAAAGAAATTGAAAATATTTATTTTATTTTACTATTTAGTTTTTTACTATTCATTTTATTTGGCTGTTATTTATTTAGTGCATTTGCATTTATTTGATTTATATTAATTTATGGTATGAGTCCCTGATGTCATACGTTTCATGTTCTGCTGTTTGTTTGTTTTTAAAAAGAAATAAACCACTATTTGTTTGAAAAAAGGATGGATTTATAGCGCTTTCAAAAGAATTTTAATAAAATTTTAATTTATAATCGACAATATTGTTGTTTCATTTAACAATCTTTGTTTAACATGTTCAGACTGAGCCGACAGACCATTTAACAGGATAAATTGAACATTAACAAAATGTATGAGTCTAGGTAAGAAAATGTCATTTTCATGAAAACTATTAAAATGGATTTATAGCGTTTTGGAAAAGAGCTCTTCATATGTAAATGCAAAGATGATGTTAAAGGGATGCAATCCCAGAAAATGCAGTTTTAAATGTTTACCTACCAGAAATTGAGTCGCAAGCATGTGTGCAGAAACACCCTGAAATTATACAAATCCATCTATTCTTCTTTTCGTAATCTCCTTTAATCCACAGCAGTGACACAAAGCAATCTGATGTCACATTGTTTACGCCTGCCCATGACCGCTCGAAAAGTCAGACTTATGAACGGGTAGCTCCACCTTTCGCCAGAGACACGCTGTCAGCCATTTTCAGGCAAGAGCAGATATAGCCACTAGGTCAAGTATTGCAAAAAAAAAGTATAATAAACATTAAATGTGAGCTGTTGTTGGATGTAAAATGGAGCATAAAAGGAGGCCGGGAGGAGACCTTTCCGACGAGCCCAAGTTGGGCCCGCAGCGACCTCGGGGGGCGGTGTTATTAATGATCTAAAGTCCCGGGCTGACGCCGAGAACTCTGTGTCTGGGCAAGAAGCACTTTTTTTGCATTGACAAACCAATATTCACTGGTCAGTATCTCTGGTCTGGAAAGATGAAGAGAAACGAGCCAGGACTAGTTGGAAATGTCTCCGCCAGGGCATTCGAACGACGCTGACCGTGAGTTGATGCGATTCCTAGGTCGGGAGCTGGAGCTCCCAGTTGCCGGAAAGGTCGAAAAATAGAAGCTCTGGGACCCGGTGGCCCAGTGTCTCGAGGCGCTGCGACCCCGGCTCGTTGGTAGATACGCCCGGAAGACCTGGCTCAGGCCAGTTGGGTTTTCGCCAAAAGAAAATTCCCAAAAGTGGATCAGCTGTTCGGGATCAAGCTTCATCTCCGGAAGAAGTAAGTATTACACATTGTATTTATATCGCCTTTCTTAAATAATTTATTTAACATGTTAGCGGTTAAACCTGAGACTTTACCTTGATTCAAAGACAGGTGTTATGTCGTTATGTTAGTGGTAAAACGCATCACACCCAGAAGACTTTGTCATTTACAAGTTCTCTGAGTGGATTTTTGACTATATCAGTGAATATGTCTGTTAGTTATATGAATGCACATGATTAATCATCAATGGCCAACATTTCATGCAGCAAAAGGTCAGCATATGTTGTTCTTTATATGCTTTTGTCTTCTCCATTCAATTTGTATTTATGAACAAGGCATTAAGGTGATTTTTATTGCAGTTAGTGTATGGTTTTGGTTGGATATGGCAATAGAGACGTAATTGCGCTTTCCGCCATATTGCTTGTCTGGATGTCATCCAAAGCAAATGTGCATACGGGGAGGGGAGCAGAAGCTCATTTGCATTTAAAGAGACACACACAAAAATGGCGCGTTTTCCATTGCAGCCACAAATGGCCATGTTCAACATATTGTAATGAAAGATTTGTGGTGTATTTTGAACCGAAACTTTACAGAGACATTCTGGGGATACCACTGACTATTTATACATTGCAGTAAATTCCTGGATTTGCGGCCCTTTAATGTTTCTTATATTTGATTATTTATTTTATTGTGTAAAATGAGCCTTCATATTTTGTTATAATATATCTATAAATAAATACTTATATACTACATATTCTTTGCTGTAGTTTAGTTCTTCTACCTAAGCATTTTTGTTTAGTTTTCTAGTAAAAATATTTTTAATTACATTTAATTACAAAGCACTTACATAACAAGAACAGTGGCCTAAAATGTTTAGTTTGTTTCATGAAAGAAAATATAAGAAATATTTAAGTTTATTTTAAAATTGTAAATTAAATCTACAGTAAGTTACTGGCAAACCTACTGCAAAACTACAGCAAAGTTTTACAGTGAACATATATTTTTTTTGATTATTTTACATTTTAATTTTCATAACCATTTGTCCTGACAGTTATGTGAACGTGTGTACTGGAAGCTTCTATCACCAGAGAAAATGTATTGTTTGTGCAAGCATACTTGGCAATAGAGCCTTGATTCTGATTCAAAGTACTTATAAAAAGGCAATTTTATATAAAGTAATTTGAATTATTTGAACTTTTTGAATTAGGAGAGTAATTTGATAGAAAATAATCTTCAAAAATGTAAAATAGTAGTTGCTGTCAGACGTTTCCTCCCCCACACTCTATTCACATAAAAGAATGACACACAATTATTTGCATTACTGCTTTTGTTCTTTTATTAACCGCAAAAAAGCTCACACGTTTCATAAAAGTGTAAGGAAACACAGAATAAACAAGTAAAATTTGAAAGTTAATTATTGCTTATAAGAAGATGCAAATGCTGATGCAAAAAGCCTTATTTCAGGTTTTCATACATTTTGTGCTTGGCTCCTGGGATTTCAAAAATTGGGGTTACATTTCTAAGAGGATGACCTATCGAAAGAAGGCGCTCATCCAACAGCACCCCCATTTTCACCAGCACATCTTTAGGAACAGGATGTGCGTGTCGTGACACGTACATATCCTCCAGAGAAGAGGACATTGGAAAGCCGACATACTTAGAACATGAAGTGCCAGATAAACCAGGAGCACAAGTTACTATGGTCCTGTAGTACAGCCCACCATGGTCAAGTGAACAGTAGTCAGGTTTATTGCCAGCTTTAAGTGTAATCGAACATGTCCCCAGTAGATCATCATCCCACCCGCTGTCCTTGTCCCATACCTCTAGTTTCAACGTAGTGACCGTTGACAAAATTTTCTCTCCAAGATTAAAGGAATGGCCCCACTTAGGAGAGTTATTATTCCATATTACTGGTGTACTATCTACACTTTTTTTGTTATTTGTCAGAACGACATAGCCATCTGTCTGGTCCCAGTAATCTCCATGTAGATCTGTTGCCCTTTCCACAACCACAACTACCTGAGCATATCCACGCTGTGCAGGGCAACAGTTGGGTGTCACGCCTGGGTTGTGATGGCAGCTGCACGAACAGGGTTCCTTGGAGTTTCTTGCGACTCCGATTTTACACTGGGTAGAGCATTTCTTCACAAGGGCCCTCTGCAGTATGTAGTGACTGATGGCACTACGTAACTGTTTTCTCTTTGGGTCTCGGACCGGCAGCAACCGATGAAGGGGCGCCAATGAATAGGAAATAATATCTGGTTTTTCCGGTACAGACGAGAGCCACTGTTTGTAAGCGCCGGGGTCATTACGGGATGAGAAGAGAAGAGAGGGGTCTTGGGTATGACCACCGGTGATCGTCATTAACCTTTTTTTAAAGAAAAAGGAAGAGATGAGTTTTATTATGAACTACTGTATTGCATTTCAAATTGCTGTCATAGCACAAACCTGTCACTAAATTCATGAGAAAAACTGTGGTGGTTGAGCTTTTTGTCTTTCATCTGTTTACAGTGATTGACTGCAGCGTCTACACTGACCGGCCCCATGCTTGCAGAAGCCTCCACACCCAGACACGTTTTGACGTCGTCTGCACTGATGTCCTTCAGACTAGCCATGCATTCTTTCACACTGGTCACGGAATGTACACCTCCACCCAGTTTGACCTACGGAGGAAAGTGAAGTACAGTTTGACAGATGCAAAAATATGCTGAGGGGTCTTTAGATGGATTGCTTTTTTGCACTACCTGTGTAATGTAATGAGTGCCAAACTTTTCAACAAGCGACCAGTAGTTTGTTTTGGTTTCCTCGTTGTACATCTCTGGAAGGCTGGAAAATTCATGACTCAATTCATGATGAACAGAAGATTTGATGGATGTCCTATAGCTGTGGATCATAGTGTATAATGGTTAAAACTCAAAACACACATACATTCAGTAAATGAAAGGTTTTTGTCTGCTAATTATTATTATTATACAGTAAATTTTTACATTATAAATTTTATATACACTGTAACGAATTGCTGTAAAAACTACAGCGTTATTTTACAGAAGCTGACTGTTTTTTAAATAATACGGAATATTGCTGTAAAGTGCAATGCATTCTGGGGTCACGTGACGGATTAACTCAATGTACAGAATGTTGCTGTAAATTTCAAATCTACAATGGCGGGATGATCTTCAACAGTCGAGATTGGGGTAGTGCGCAAAATGAGTGATTCACACCTGTGGTAAGTGACTTAAAACGTTTTTTTTCACATTTGGTAACTATCATACTGGTAACTTTATATAGAGGTATCTACATTCGCGTTTCATATTGGTAACCCCGGATTCAACCTCCATCCGCGGGGGCCGAATAAGTCTTGCGCGGGGTTTCAGCAGTGCCGTCGCGGTAAGATTTCAAACATTCTCCGTCGCTATAGCACCTGACAACAGAAGTTGTTAATATTATTTACAGTTTGTGTACACACCAGGGGCGAAGGCGGTATGTGACGAGCTACAGTTCATTGTATTAGTAAATTGACGGTTGTTTTTTTAATGTTGAACATCGCGCCCGCCGTAGACACGGTAAAAGTTACATGCTTCGACTGTTGGGATTCACGGGAATTTAGTGTTGAATACCACACTCGGTCGTGATTATTTGTGTGGTGTAATTCAAATTTGCATATGCAGTTATCCGTTAAATCGAGCGCCCAAATTAAAACGAGTCACCAAAGCTTACGGTAAGTCGATGTTGACGGAGGATAGCCCGGTAAAGTGATTATTGTACGTAACCAGCTAGATATACAGAATATATAACGGAGGCCAGCTGAGAGCTTGAGCAAAAGACGTTAGCGACACCCTCATCGTTAGAGCAGGCCTGTCTCCCAAATACGACCGTTGGAGGGTAGGAGTGAGACGGCCCGTTACAAATACCAGTGTGGCAATTTCTTGACCGTGACATCCCTTACGTTAATGGCTTACATTTCTGTTTAAGTACGGTTTTAAGTGTAAGTTACTCTGTGTAATTTGCTTAGAGTTTGTTTGTAGAGTCACTTATACTTATATGTAAAAAGCTTAAAGATAAAATTCTATTGTATCTATTAACTGTTGTTACATGTGGTATTGTTTGTTTTAGGACACACTTTGCCATGCAGGCCACTGGATGCTGACTTATGAAGGTTAGGTCGTGTGTGACGGTGCTCAGCACAGCTTCATGTCTGGCCTTGCCACTCTGTTCATAGCATGTTACATATTCAATCATGAGTACCAGGATGGGGCAGCGTGTATCTTGGAGTCCACTGAAAGGTATCAGTTGAACAACTTCCTTGCCTGCATTTTGTAGATATGTTAATGTTATATACCTGTTAAGACCTTTAAAACAATATTTCTCAACGAGAGATGGATTTTTTTAGTGCAAATTATTTAGAAGTCTCCCCTATTTAACACTAGCAAGCTAATCATTTAATTCATGTGTTTTAATATAAAATATTTTGTATATTTAATATATAACATTTTGTTTTTCCTGACTCTTTGTAGACATTAATCCATAGAGTGGAACAAGAAGAAGCGTCATCTAAAATGCCAGGATACAGAAGAAACAGGTTGCAGTGAACCCACATGTTGCCGCTCTTCTAAACTCAATGATGAATTTTCAGTGAAATCGATGAAAAGTAAGAAGCACACACACACACACACACACAGATCTCATCATTGAATTACATAATTGTATTATTCTCTGTCTCTGACTGTATATGTTGTCCTCTGTTTTTCCTCTTGACTATAAATATCTAAAATTATTCTCTTTTTTCTTTTCCATAGTTCCAGCTACTTGTTGTGCTCTGATGGATCAAGATGTGGACCATTTTACAGACTCACTTGGGCTTTGTTATGCGATGTTGTTACATGAGGGTTATGTTGGTTAACGTATGTTTAAAGAGCCATGTTGGCTACTATGAAGTTGTAACTGAATAAAAATATTTAATGTACAACAAGGTACAAAATTTGTCTGTAATTTATTTTTGTATCAATTAAAACATAAATAAACAGTGTATATCAAGTATGCAAAACATACTGGATACACACTGATTATGTATTTCTTCTAAATACAGTATATTAAAATCAAGCAATTGGCCGTAAAAAATACAGCATTATACTGTTGCTATTCAAAATTACAGTTTTTTTCCTGTATTATGCAATTACAGAAAATGGCTGTAAATTAAATTACAGAACTGTGGCTGTAAAATTTACAGTATCTGGCTGGCAACCCTGCTGCCAGTAATTTACTGTAAATTTTACAGGATTTTTTTTACAGTGTACATATATAGGAACCGAGCGCATATATTTTTAATTATACTAAAATTCTTTATGTATTATTATATATATTTTAAAATACATTGGAGGATTTAACATAATATATAGCCACAGAAAAAAATCCACATTTTCATTACATCAGCTTTGTAGTGTGGTCATTCAAGTCGAGTTGAATTTGAACAAAATCAAACCTCACAGGGATGTGAAAGACGGACAGCATGACAAGACACATGACAACTGATTTAAAAATCAAGGTTATGACTTAAAATAATTTTTGAACCTTTCCAAAACCTATGTAGAAACTTGGCTGTCGTATTGCATTAAAGTGAATATGAAATTCTTTCTTTGCAGTGTTTGAGGTCTGAAAAAATATTTTGTATTATTTTGACCCGTTTCTCCAGTTATGATTTTCTGCAAATAAATGCAAACAGAAACAATATTTTTATTCCAAATTTGAGAGAAATTAAACTTAGTTTTTAAGAGAAAATGGTGCTGAATGATTTGCTCATGGTTTGTTGTAAAGCATGTTAAAAACACGACATAGATGATTTAAAAACCACAGGAGAGACTTTAAATTTGTTACATAAACTATAGATTGAAAACATTTCAATTTGTTTTTGACAGTTGTCAAAGTCATGACATGCATCACATAGCCAATTGCAAAAATGTTGTCCTACCTGTAGTATTCACAGGACACCCCCTGTTTAACGAAGCTGAACTTATCCTTCTTGGTCTTCTCCATGGAATACTCAGCGAGTTTGGAATTCGTGCCTGTCACCATCACAGATACTTTCTTCGAAAAGTCACCTACTGACAGACCAGCCTTCCAGTTGTTCTCTATAGCGGAAGAGCTAGAACTCACCAGGGACTCGCTGGAGTCATAAACAGTGCTGGTCAATGACATATGGCATTTCTGGATGGACCGCCAGTCAACCACCGCCGATGGAAGCTTCTGCTTTTTGCCCTGCATGAATGGGTTTTTGCACATTTTACACGTGTTGTTCTCACGTTCCCATTTGCTCATGTCAATGGCATAGGCCCCTATACGTTTCATTTTAGTAATGTCGAAGCCTTCCCCAGCCAAGTCAGACCCCGGTACAAAATCTGCATCTTGACATAAGGTTGCTTTGGCCCGAAAGCACGCTGGGCTTGTAAAAGAAGGAAGGGACAGTAGAAGCCAAACGCAAAGAGGGACTGCGGGGATCATTGTGTTTTTGCGTTTGGTATTATTCAGCTGTGAAAAACAGAAACATTTGTACAGGATAAGAAACAAAGTAACAGTAACTTTGCCAAATTAACAGCACTTTGGAACCATGAAGCACTAAAAAAGTCAATGTTTTTATTGCTTTGATCAGTCACACATTCACAATGTAATGAATTGAAGATTCAATTAATTTGCTTACCATGAAGAGCTTTTCAGAATGTCTATCACAACATAAGAGCCTCGTGAATGCAGCCTATAAAGAGATGTTGTGTGCTGTGCCCTTATTTATAGTTACATGTCCAACCAATGCAACAGATAAACAAACATTAAGACTTAAATAGTCCTTGATGCATTATGTGTGAACAAAAGGTGTTAAAGGCTTAAAGGTGTGAACCGCTCTGCCTCACATTAAAGTATGTTGTGTCAAGATAAAAAAGTGTGTACTTTCTGCAAAGCGCTTTCATATACGTTACAGTGCCCTCCACTAATATACGTAGCCTTGGTAATAATGAGCAAAGACGGCTGTGAATAAATATCTTTATTTTTTAATATTTTAATATTTTGCTAAAAAATGGCTCTCAATTGCAAACACTTCACAGTTTCATCAGAAACAGATCCTGGTTATTTTAAAGTAATAAGGAAGAGAATACTCTTTATATTAAATAACCGTATATTTGGATTTTAATTCTGAGTTTAACGCTTGCATTTCAGAATGCCAGAATTGAAAAATAAAGCTACAAACCAAAAAATCAAAGTGACTCTTACTTGGCAGAATATCTATACATCTGTGCTGTTAGCACTGAAGCATCATAAATACACTGTCAGAAATGTTGTAAGATATGTGTGTTTCAATGCTATTTTCTGTCACCAATTCAAAATGTACAGTGCCTTGCAAAAGTATTCATCCCCCTTCATTTTTTCACATTTCATTGTGTTGTTGCCTTATCTTGAACTACACTAAATTATTTTGTTACATTAATCTACTCTCCATGCACAATAATGTCAAAACAGTCCAGATTGGAGGAGTGTTGCAGTAATGTTTGTCCTTCTGCAAGTTTCTCCCATTCACACATATGATCACGGAGCTCAACCAGAGTGATCATCAGCTTCTTGGTGACCTCTCTAACCAAAAACCTTTCTCCATCGATGGCTCAGGTTGGACAGGAGGTCAGCTCAAGTAAGAGATCAGGTGGTTCCAAACCTCTTTCATAAAGGATTAATAGAGGCTTCATGCTGCTGAGAGCCTTCAATACTTCAGATTTTCAGAAGTCTTCCCCAGATATGTGTCTTGATACAATCCTGTCTCAGAGCTCTACTGGCAGTTATTTTGACTGTATGTCTTGGTTTTTACTTTGAAATGCCATTTCAGCTGTTGCTCCTTATATTGAGAGGCACAGTATTTGTTTGTCGGCACAACTCCTTGTCCAGGCCCTGGTAATCTCAAGGTTGGACTACAGCAATGCTCTCCTTGCTGGTCTTCCTCTAAAGGCTATCAAACCGCTCCAGCTGGTTCAGAATGGAGCAGCATGCCTCGTCTTCCAACAGCCATAAGGGCTCATGTGACACCCCTTGTCATCTCTCTCCTCTGGCTACCGGGTGAAGCCCGTATGAGATTCAAGTCACTAATGCTTGCCTATAGGACTATCACTTGATCTGCACCGGCATACTTTCACACCCTCCTGCACTCTTTAACCCCATCAAGATCCCTGCGTTCAGCAAACCAGCGGCGTATTGTGTTGCCTTCTCACAAGGGCATTAAATCGCTTTCCCGCTAAATCCTTAACAACTCCTTCTAGGTGGAACATTCTTCCTAACTCAATCCGATCAACAACATCTACTTAACTACTTAAAACCCATCTCTCCTGTGAATTCTTGACAGACAAATGAATGCGCCGCTCCAAATTATACTTATTCAATTGAATTTGTCCCATGAGGTTAACTCCTTCAGTAGTTGTTGTGTAGAAACATCAACAAGGAAAACGAATCCGTCTGAGCAAAATTACAAGTGTCCTAGAAAAGCCTATGAATACATAGGCAATGTCCTTATTTCAGTTTTTAACTTTTAATACATTTGCAAAGTTGTCACAAATCAGTTTTATGTTTGTCATTATTGTGCACAAATTAAAAAAAAAATTCTGTTACAGTAAAAACATTTTTCAAAATGTTCTCTTAATAAAAATGTTTTGGTTTTATTCGAAGGAAGAGTCAACTTAAATATTAGTCCATTTTATGCATATTGAATAAAAACACCCTAAACATGTTGTAACAAAGATATTTCTGTTGATACTCAAAAGGTGTCTTTATTCTGAACAAACCAAGGGTTTACAGTTTTTCTCAGTCGCTTTGGTCCATTTCTCACATCACTATTAACATTTGCACAACATTTAGTTCAACCTCCACAACATTTAGTCATTTGTGCACATCATAGTAGCAGTTTCTCATTCCTTCCAACAAATTGCAAATGTTTTTGGACATGCATCAATTGCTTTCATACAACTCTCTGCTGTTTTATAACATTATCATTTGATTATGTCATGTCAGTCAAAATTAACTAAACTTGTGAATGCTGAATAGTCATTCCATATAAAACTAATAGTCTTCATTTCATTGCTTGAGTCATTACATACAAAAATGTTGAACTTGTTGTCAAAATCTGTCAAGCAAATTTTATATAAAAAGGAGGGTTTCAATCTGGCAAAAGGTAGAAGACGTGGAAGGAATCGCATTGGCCAGAGAGCAACCATTGATGTCCCAGGCCAACGAGGAGGGAATATTACTATGTGTGCAGCCATCTCCGAAAACGCGGGTCCTCACCCATACACCCCGCCTTGGTCCATCTAACACACAACATCTGCTGACTTTTTTTAGACACTCTTTACAGGGACATAATCCCTGAGAATGAGAGGGGTCTAATTGGAGACCTTCTGAATAAGCATGTTGTTGTTTGTGATAATGTGCGTTTTCACCACTCAGATGTTGTCAGACAGTGGTTTGCAGCACATGATAGGATGCTGGTGGAATATTTCCCTCCCTATACTCACCGTTCCTAAATCCAATAGAGGAATTTTTCTCTTGCTGGAAGTGGAAGGCATATGACCGGCATCCACATACCCAAATGGCCCTGCTAGTGGCCTTGGATGCAGCATGTGATGACATCACGGCAGAGTCCTGCAGAGGGTGGATTCGCCACTCGAGGAGATACTTTGCTCGCTGCATTGCAACAGATGATATTCGCTGTGATGTAGATGAAACTATGTGGCCAGACAGAGATGAACGTCTGGATGTGCATGAATGATTTACAGTACTATGTATGTTGTATGTTCAGTTCCAATATGTACTGCAATATTGTTGACAGTTGTGCACCGCTCTACCCAAAGGGAGTTTATGTTTGTTGTAAATAAGGGTGTATTTATTCTTTTGCACAATGCTATGAACAAATTAGAATTGCAAAGAGCATATATAGTAAAAATGTGAAACATACATATTCAGTGTCTTGTACTCAGATACCTTACTAAATACAGTAATGTCTAACTTTACTGTAGTTTTCAAATGGCTGTGCAAATAGTATTTAGTGCTGTCTTGAGCATTTTCAGGAAGTGACACCAAAATCTGACTTTTTTTGCATTGGAAAACCTTTAGATAGTGAACTGTCATAATGAAAACATGACAAAGCCATTTAACTATCTTGTTCATAAACAGTGGTGTAAGGACTTTTCATCTTGATGACACTGACACTTTCATTCACATGAATACTTGCTTTTGAGGAATGAGCTATCCATTTTGCGCAAGTGACACGCTTTTGCAGGTTATCAACTAGGTTTTGCAGTTTGTTCTAATTGTTTTGAGAAATGCATTAACTGTTGTGCAATTGTAAATAGTGATGTGAGAAATGCACCAAAGCGACTGAGAAAAACTGTAAATAGATCCATGCACGGCAGAAAGTGTAGTAATATGTTTAATTTTTTCAATGTGTCTATAATAATCTAAGGGCCCCATGGATGCAACATGGAGATAAAAAGAGTTTATGTGCTAACTAACTTGTATTTAGTTAAATGTTAATAACCTGATAAACAAACATTAACACTTAAACTGTCGCTATAAAACAGTATATGTGTGAAGAATAAGTGTGTTAAAATGAAAAAAATGTGGTAAGGGCTCCTAGGTGTGAAAAGTGCATCATGACGTGGTAAATGTGGTGTCAAATATAACAAGGACTGAAATTTTTATACTCAACAATGCGAAGAAGTTCATCATCGCCATCATACAAAGTCATCTAAATTCTAAACAGATTGTAATGAGTCAGCAAAGTAATTGATGAAAGACATACAATTTAGACTAAACATAACTTATTTTAGTTTTTTATGAACTCTTAGCATCAGTGTTCTGGTGCTTGAGATCTGCTAATACTGAAACCTTATGAACACACAACCTTGGAAGATTAAAGGAGTAGTTGGAGATGGTGGTCTAGTGGGATAAACCACTGAACCTTTCCTGGGCAGCCACCACCAGTGTGTCATTGAGCAAGACACTTTACTCCATGTTGCTCCAGGGGATTGTTCCTGTAATAAGTGCACTGTAAGTCGCTTTGGATAAAAGCGTCTGCTAAATGTAAATGTAGTTCACTTTCAAAATGAAAATTCTTTCATCATTTACAAGCCCTCTCGTCATTAAATTTTTTTTACTTTCTTTCTTCTGCAGAACACAAAAAAATATGTTTTAATAAATGTTGTTAACAGGCCCCCATTACTTCACTTCACTAAAATAATATTAAATCTAAAACATCTAACTTCCTGTTGGGCGGAGCTAATGACTTTTATTTTGTAAGTTGTTAATTTCAATGAAAACAATGACCGTTTTTTTACAACAGGAAGGAACACAAAAAACAGACTTGTGGTGCATTCAATGCATCCTTGATATCGAGAACACATCCAGGTAGTTTCCTGTGTTCTCTTGTTCTTGAGAATTGGAACGGACTTTGATGGTTATTGATGACGTAGAGTGAGAACACGAGGACACAAGACCGCCGAAAAATGAACATTGTAAAGCGGCCAATAAGTACCAAGTTTGGTAAAGCAACTCCACCACTGCAGCCAAAAGGAGGCGCTATCATGACCATGTGTAATCTTTTGGACACACTTAATGGTCAACTATTACGTGTGGCAGTCCTGACTAAAAACAACAAGTTTAACTTGATTTGCGAATTAAAGGAACCCATAAGAAGTCCAATGATCAGTCCTTCCCTAAACCCATCATAAATGTAATGTTTTTAGTAGGGCTGTCAATCGATTAAAATTTTTAATCTAATTAATCACAAGGTTTCTTGAATTAATTTCGATTAATCACAATACTAAATATGATTGAAAAATTCACGTTTTCTGTGTTTCTTCTCAGAACAGTAAGTTAAATGACAAGAAGGGGATATTACATTTGTCTCATCTTTTTTATTATTGTCAAATCCAAAAAACTATTTTAATTATAAACAATTTTGGCAATTTAGCCATTGCTCTTAGCAAATAGGTGAATGTAGCGTTTTTTCTTTTCGAGGAAATCTATTTTTTTCTTCAATTTTTCACTTGTATGCCACGATTTGAAACTGTTGAGCACATACCTCTACAAAGTGACGCTCTTCTGTTTTCATTAAGGTTAAAGCAAACGACATTACTTTCCAGGTTTTAGTTATGTGATGTGCCGTCACACCCAGATAATTGTTGTTAGTAACGGAGGTCCAGTGGTCTCCTGTCAAAGCAACATATTCCGCGGAAGCCAAATCCTATTCCTTCGTTTTCGTCATATAATTTGTTGATTTAGTCATCACTGTGCCTCTCGACGGTAGCTTGTAGAATGCGTCTAAAGTTGCCGCTTTAAAAACTTCTGCGAGGCCTGTGTCCTCGACAATATTAATCAGTTTACCGTTCTTGTTCATCCAGAGGGCCAACGGGTTCTTCCGACACCTCCATGTCGTTCGTGTCACCCATGCTGTTTACGCGACGAGGAATGAACGCGGCGGGGGTTGAATTGTGGGTAAAACATGGCGGGAATGAGTTAATGCGTTAATAAAATTATCGCCGTTAATTCCAGAAATTAATCATCTCGCGTTAACGCGTTAATTTTGACAGCCCTAGTTTTTAGCATCACAGGGCATTCGCACCAGCAGAATACTCCTATACTCCCCTCTGTGGTTTTTATCCTTATAAATAACCTGAAGTTGAAACATGTCTTTGCATTGGCCTAATGTCAAAAACATGTTACAAACAAATTGCAGTCCTGTCAATTATTCAGCTGTCCCAGAATTAAAAGATCTATTATTCAAGAGCGGGCAATGGCTGACTGATAGAGCTGTAAATTAGTCTCGCAAATCAAATATGCTTGCCCTTTAGAACAAAGATGAAAGAGAAGTTTTGTTTATTCATTACGTCACCTCTCGTTGAATCAAGCACCTGAAGAACTTTGAAATAAACACGTTTAGTTCCGATAAAGGTTTCCGATAGCCCATATCTTGCTTTAGCCACAGCTTGAAGAGCGTCTGTTTATGTAACTCAATGGAGAGACACGTATTACCAATGATGTTCCGTTAAGAATTGATGAGTTTTAAAGCATCCCTCTCTATTAAATAATAATGGACTATTGCGTTACCGTTTAAAACAGCTTTTTGTGCACCTGTTAATACATCCGCACCTTGTGGTAATCAGAGGGAGAGATGTCACTAACTTTCCACAGAGAACTAAAAATATGTGTGATATTTCTCTGAACACTTCAGACTTTGTTGTAAAGGAATATTTAAACTGAAAAGCATTATTTGATTGAAAAACACTTGAAAACACTAGGGTTGATGACATGGGCGTCGGAACCATTGGATGTGGGTGGGGTGGGACAGGACTCACCCACTTTTTAAGCCAAATGATATTGGACCCATTCACTTTTACCGTGTCTAATTTAGCGAATATGTTGTAAACTTTTCAGAGCGCCATCAGTCAAATCCATTCCACTTGAAAAATGCCTATTTTGTGAAACTCCATCCCATGTTTTAGCCTTGACTTCCACAATGCTGCTTCCTAAAACCCATTCCAATTGACTCATTTAGGATCCATATCAATTAAACTCCAAGGAAAACAAAGTAATGTTTAACAGAATATATCAAACAATAATAAAAGAGTATGAATTACTTCATTTGTTAAAATTATTGAATGGATGCCAACTTTTTGGGACAATAAATATCTCCCTTGCCTTACCCCTGTTTTTTATTTATATATATATATATATTCCTGTTATGATCGGATATGTTATGTGAAATGTAAGATTATTTGGCAAAAGACTGATTCAAACTTAAGTTGATAGCTTCAAAATTACTTTGAAATTAGACGTCATGCGTCTCACTACACCACTGAAAATGTTGGTAAAGTTGCATCGTTTATAGACTCGACACTTTTTTGCTCCAGACGCATATCGTTGACGAAAAGTATATTTAAACTCGAAATGAAACCGTATAAGATTAGCCCTGAATAGCCAAATTTGAAAACCTGTGCTTCAAGTCTTGCTGACACTCTATAGATTTAACAGTCCGGTGTATGAAATTTAGCAGCAACTAGTGGTGAGGTTGTGAATTGCAACCAACAGCTCACTCCACACCTCCCTTTCAAAGCACTACGGTGGCTGACACAGGACTAAGATATCGTCACGTTTTCATTTCTTTGCTGAAGGAGATAATGTATTAATGAAACACGTTCTGTAGGGCAGTCTGTCCCTTCAGGGCTACTGTAGAAACAAAATGGAGAATTCCATGTAAGGGGACCGGCAGTGTATGTAGATAGAAATAGCTCATTGCAAGATAATAAAAACACAGTGCTTCATTATGTAAGCTCTTTATATACCTTTGAAGACATAGTTATGTATGTTATATTGCATTTCTGTCGAAAGATCCTACCAAAAAGTACACACTGGTCCTTTAAGAACCGTAACTTGAAAGGACAGTGTTATTATTGGAGAAGTTCTAGCATCAAGCTCTTTATCTGTTAGTGAGTGCTTGTGGCAGGGAGAGGGGCAGCTTGTTGGCTCCGCGCTCGTGCCAGCACACATCAAACAGCGGGAACACTTTGCCCTGCAACTCGGCTTGATACGAGTAGATAAATCCAAGCTCATCCTCGCTGTCCGCATTATAGAAAGTTATCTGTCCGCTCTCGTAGTCCAGAAAAACTCCTAAACGCTGCGGGTGGGTGTTGAGGGGCAGCAATACCCGTGGAGTGGTGAAAGCCTCGTACAAGCGGTCTTCCCTCAGGCCCATCAGCCACACTCCGTTATCTGGGCTTTTGAAGAGTTTGCCTTTACGTGACGCGGTTCCTTTGATCAGTCCAATACGCCATTTGGGTTTGGGGCCCACCTGGACTTCCCAGTAGTGTTTGCCTGAGGAGAAGCCCCGAGAGGCAAGCACGCAGTAGCTGTAGCTGAAACGCTCGGGATTATTGGGCAGGCGATTGAGGAGGACGCCACACTCAACCTTGGTGCTGTCTTTACTGAGATGCAGCATGGGGTGGGCTGTCAAGGAGTCAAACTTCAAGTGCTCTGGAGCTGCAGGAACAGAGTATATATGAATACAGAATAAATATATAATAATGGTAATGCAGCATTTAACAAATGTATGAGTTCCCTACAGCTGACCTGACCTTAACTTAACAGTATTGGTGATTTAGCGTCATCTAGTGGTGAGATTGCAAATTGCAATCAAATTCTCCCTCCGCCGCTCACAACTCCCTTTCCAAGCACTACGGTGACTGACACAGGACTAAAATGTCGTCATGTTTTTACTTCTTTGCCGAAGGAGATAAGGTATTTACGAAACGTGCTCCGTAGAGCAGTTTGTCCGTTTAGGGCTACTGTAGAAACAACATGTAAGGGGACCTTATTTCTATTTCTAAAAAGCTCATTCTAAGGTAATAAAAACATGACGTAACGAACATAGTAATGTAAATTATATTGCATATCTGTTAATATATCCTGCAAATAAATATTTAGTCGTCCAGTTTCTTATTCTAGGTCCTGAGACAAAAGACATTTTGGAAAGTCACTTTTTTGGAAAGCATTAGTCAATAAACTATGTTATTGTGTTGGTTTTCTGAACCAAAATAATAGAGTGAATATATTACTCTTGGTGTTTGTTATATATGACACCTGCCATTGTCACTCTTTTGTTAAAGTATACAGTTAAGTCTGTATAAATCTAGGAAACGATGTGTATAATGAAGGTCTGTTTTCCCTTCTATCAATCAATATAAAAATAGTTTCATTCTTTCTTATGCTTATTTCTTTGCTTGTACTAATGAATGACAAAAAAACATTGATTGTCCTGCCAAGTGAAATGAAACTCCAATCTTAATATTTTATTGCATTCTCAGGCAATAGTTCAGTGGAAGCACTTTTATTCCACCATTAAGATTGAATTAAACGCTTCCCACTGATGTAGCTGTCACAGCAGCATGTACTCTACAACCATCCTGAAAACACATGAGAACCCAACCTCACTGTGCTTGAGCTTGACAACTATATTTAATCATACCGCCGCTCTCCTTCTGAAACCTCTTATGGACAAATTCACTGTTTTCCCCGAAACGGAAGAAACATTTAAAGTTTTCTTAATTACTTTTTAAATGATTACATTGTGCCAACGATGACAAGCTATTTTAAATAATTTGTATTGGTTAGATATTTTAACAAGCCAGTGGCAAACATAAAGAATGAGTGATTAATAATAATGATTTATGACGAATAAATTAAATCACGAAATATGGAAATACAAGGTTTCAGAAGGACAGAAGCCTGTACATTTTTACTACAGCATATATCTATAGGTCCTTGCTGAAGTAGAAGTCATGTTATTTGCTTTTGCTTCTTTCTTTGAAATAAACTTAAAGGGTTTACTGTGTTGTCCCGTAAATAATGCAAAGCTGCTTTTAATGTGTAGTTAATGTTAAAAAGAATATATCAGTTAGTGATGGTATTAACTAACATAACCAACTGTTAATATTACCATATTGCTCATTGTTATAGTTCATTTAGCTAATATATGTACTAATATTGTATTTATCTAGTCATTCTTATCGTGACGTGTTAGTACAGTCTGAAGATATTGTTCAAAGATATGTAGCACAGTGTTATCAGTATGTAAGAATAGTTTTACCGGGCAGGACTCTCCTGTGAAGTCTTTTCCACACATACATTTTGATGTCATTGTGGCTGAATCCAGGATTAAATTGGATGGAGCTGTATATTTTCTCATCTCTTTGCTCCCTCTGCTGGCCTTCACGCAATCTGCACAGCAATAGAAACCAATAACACACACAAAAAAACAGAGATTTTGTCGTCTAAGGATAATATTGCACACTACAATTAACTCTAAATTTGTCAAAAAACAGTCAACAATCCACTTTTTATTCAATCTTCTTCTACAAAATATAGTTACTTACCTTGGAGCAATGGATCCATATTTCTGTAAGAAAAGAAACTTTAATTGAGGCAAAGATTCTGATATGTTCAATAAAATGCAACTATTATTATTTTAAAAACGTAATTATTTAAGTACATACAGCTGTGGAAATATTAAGAGACCGTTTCAAACGTATTTACTGTGTTTCTCAATTTACTATTTATAGCTATGTGTTTAGGTGAAATTATCATTGTTGTTTCATTCTGTGAGCTACTAACAATATTTGTCCCAAATTTGAAATCAAAAATGTTGTTTCTGTTTGCTTTTATTTGCAGAACTTAAACTGGAGAAACAGTTGAAAATAACAGAAAATATGCTAGACCCCAAATACTGCAAAGAAAACAAGTTCGTATTCACTTTTAAGCAATTTATACAACAGTAAACTATTTTTTACATGATAACCTGGATTTCATCTCAGTTTTCATGTGTCTTGACATGTTGTCTGTCTTTCATGTTGCTGTTTGATGGCTTTATGTCACAACTGAGGTTTGATTTTGTTGAAATTCAACAGACTGGACTAGAATGGACACAATACTAGAAATGCTAAATAAAATAAAATTCGGAATGGACTCTTAGTTTTTTTTTTTTATTTGCGGCTGTACATGACAAACTTTTATAAATAATGGACATAACCCTATAACATTTACCTTTTTTTAAGGTTTTGCTTTTGTTTATATAGTGGTCTTAAACAGAGATTTCAAGTGACATATAGGCATGTGCAAAGAGATTAAATGATTAAATCTGCTTTTTTCTCATGTGTTTCTCAGTCATTAAGGTTTGGCGTCGCCTTGTTTTCACAAAAGGTTGTGTGTGTTCAATGAATTATTTTCTTGGAAATAATTCTAAAGAAATTTTGAACAGTTTCTTGTAGTGTAGATTATAGGTAAAGTATGTGTCTACGGACATTGATTTGTAAATATAACTCAACCCTGAGAAACAAGTCTGACTCACAGCGATGAACTCCAGATGGCTGTCATTGCTCAAAGCATCTAGTGTGGCCTCAGCAGACTGGATCTTGGCCAGCAGTTGGCTCATTTGTTCAGACTGTCTCTGGATTGAGGAGATAAGGGTGGAGGCTGCGTTTTCCACCTTCTCCATAAAACCTGCCTCCTCCAGCTCCAAACAGCGGCGTAGCTCTCCAAACTCCTTCCGCACCACCCACTTTAACACATCTGATTCATTCTACACAACGACAAGGGCTTTTATAATGTCATGTGGTTAAAGGTACAAAGCTTATGGGAAATTGGAAACTGAGACTGAATCTTAACCACCACAATAGATACATGAAAAGTGACTTTAACGGTTTTGAAGATAAATAACTGGAATGGTGTAAATCAGGACGCCTCGGGTAGAGTTTTGACAGTGACGACTTACGGTGATTCGAGATTTATTAAAGTCCATTTTACAGATCTGCTCCTCAAGCTTCCTCCCCTGAGTCTGAAACTCTGTCATCAAACATGAGATGTCCTCCTGACCATCAAATGAGCACAATAAAATTTTACTTCATGGCATAGTAATTAATCTACTGTACAAATGGTAATCCATCCATCCTTCAAAAACATGATTACTTTTACTGATATAAAACGATTCATTCAAATATCTGGTTTAATAAAATGCCATCAGAACATTTCTGCAAACTCTATAAAATCTGACTACATTGAAGATGTTCAAATGTAACAAGCTTTGATTTATTTAAGATTTTCAAGTCCCAAAAGTTAAACATCCAAACCTTCATTATGTTGAGATTTCCCCAATTTACTACAGTACTTTAGAAAACACATTTTTTTATGTGAGTTGCACATATATTCTCACCTTCATCCTGCTATAAACGCTGTGAATGGGCGTGACCTTGTGCGCCCGGTGCGCCCCGATACTCCCGCACAGCCCGCAGATGAGCGCCCGGTCCTCCTCACAGTAAAGACTGAGCGGGTTGTTGTGTTGAGCGCAGATCTCCAACGGGCCCTTATCGGGTGTGTTCAGGGTCCGAACGGCGTCTACGATACGAGCCAGCGCTACATTGGGCGGAGGACAGTCTGCGTCCACTGCGCAGCGGCACACGGGACACTGCAGCTGCCCGAGCGGGTTCACGCTTATGGCGCGCACGCAACCGCGGCAGTACGAGTGACCGCACTGGAGGATCAGAGGCTCGGTAAAGATCTCCAGACACACGGGGCAACGGAGCTGATCTTCCAGTGACTCAACACTCCAGCGTCGGTCCATCAACGCAGAGGAAAATAGCTTAGGTCATTTCTGAACAATACAAAGTTTAGAATCATTTAATGTAAGAGTTTATCAAATACACACAAATAACAATACAATGAGTTTGTCAAACACATATTAAATAATATTTTTCTAGTTTCTATTTTGAATTTAAACACAAAAGATGTCTTTAAACTATTTTTGTCAATAAAATTACGTATGATATAATATTTAATAATCAAAAAGTAAGAAATTGTAAGAAAAACATTAACACTGTAAAAAACTGTTACCTGGTTGAAATACAATTTTGAGTCAATTCAACTTAAAAATATTAGTCAAGTCAATGTGAAATTCATTGATTGCATTAACTTACACTTAAATTATTCAGCATAAATGTTACCTTCTTATGATTCTTGTCCTTCAATTCAGTTAAAAATGATCAAACAACTCAATGGTCTGTCAATGTAACAATGCAAGTGTACGTTTTTGGCACAGACCTTTTTCTACCTGTGAAACAGGCGTGTCCTACTTCACTTTATTTGACTCTGTTTTCAGAGTATTTTGTAACTGGCCACAATTTTCCATTGGCAAAAAACCCATTACAGAAATCATTATGTACTGAATAGCTGTTATGGCAATTGTATTAGTTTTAATGGAAACTATAATGGTCTCTGATGGTATTTACTGGGCTTGTTTTGGCTTCTATTAGTGGGATGTTATTTGGCTGGTGGGAACAGCAAATGGTTCATAATGGTATTTATAATGGAAACCATTGGATTTATCAGGTTCAATAAAACCTCACATTAAAGTTGAATGTAGCGGCGGACACAGCTTTGAAAAACAACTCTACGGCTTCATGTAGCAGGTCTGAAATCAGTTATCAGAGGTCACCTTCAGTGTAAAAGCTTGTTTATCAACACACTCTCTAAAGGCACTTGATCAGGCCACTTCTCTCTCACAAGGTTTGACCTCAAGCGGTAATGCTTCTGTAATCAAGAACAGATGAGATTACAATCCTCCTGAAACCAAACGAAAAGTCACAAGGATTTCTGAATGATATCACATGTTGCTTGTTTGCACTTTATAGTGTGATGTTTTTTTTCTCACGCAGATTGAAATAAACCACGATTCATTCAAAAATCTGGTTTAATGAAATGCCATCAGAACATTTCTGCAAACTCTATAAAATCTGACTACATCGAAGATGTTCAAATTTAACAAAGTTTGGTTTATTTGAGATTGCCAAGTCCCAAAAGTTACCCAAACCTACATTATTTTGAGATTTCTACAATTTACTATATCACTTTAGAAAAAAAAATTAGTGAGTTGTACCTCTATTGTCACCTTTATCCTGCTGTAAACGCTGTGAATGGGAGTGAAGTAAAAACTATAAGTAAAAACACAAAACCATTATAGATAGAATATGAAAAATTGTTTTTGCAGAAGCTAGTTTGAAAAAGTGTTACACTTTCTGGTTCGTGCTGTCGATGCGGTACAACATATTTGAATCTCTTATTATTATTATGTGAAGTCTACTGAAATAGATGCTGTGTGAAATGCATAGACTTGTAAGATAGACTTGTAAGTCTTGATTAAAAAACATGGTCTTGGTTTGCATGGTTCTGGGTCATAGTTCACGGTTTCGCTGTTCAAGTTCAAGGATATTTTAAGTGCTTTATCCCAAAAAAACATTTTAAATGTGACTGTAATATCTGTATTAATCGATGCCGGTGGCCAAATTCCCAATTTTCTCTATCTGTATCCAGTTTGTATCTTTAAAATTAAAAACCTTGTCTACCTTACAGTAGTGACCGGAAAATGTTTCCAACACTGCCGTTTATTAAAACATTAAAGAAGTTTATTTAAAGGTATATTTAAGAACTCAACAAAGATATAAATTACCTTACACAAACCTTTTAGTTAAAAACCATCATATTCTGGAGGTTTAAATTGTTGGGTTCAAACTGACCCCAGTGGAGAAAAGTTGTTTGCAGATTTAAGGGTAACAGGGGGATAAAAGCAAATGTTGTTTAAATATGCTCTACAAACACAATTTTTGGACTGGGGTTTAGCCTGTACCGGTCATTTAGAATAGATCCACTAGAGGGCAATATCAGCACAATGCAGTCAAAACAAATTACTAAAAACTATACATTGCTAAATATCTATTTATGGGTAGAATTTTGTAACGTTTGATTAGATGAAATTTATGATAAATTCAATACCTCATAAATGTAACAAAACTGTGGTCCTCTTGTACCATCTGGCAGCCTTCAGTTTGACAACCACTAGCAAATAGGATAGTTGCAATAAAACTAAATGTGCAAACACATTGCATTGAAACACATATGTTGTGGTATAGAATTATCATTAATATGGTACAATATGTTTATTGTTACATTAGCTTTTAGTAATAAAATGTCATAATGTTTTAAAATTTAGATTTATTTTACATTTCATATTAATGTGGTAATTCATCTGTGTTCAATAAACAAAAGTAACAACTGAGACACGATTGTTCTTGTGAGAATACACGTTAAAATAGGTCACTTATGGTTGTAAAGTAAAATTGAAAAATAAAAAAAGTTTGGCCGTCTTCTGTTCAATGTACTATTAAATAGTCACCTTGGAATATGACAGGTATAAAGGAAACGCACTCCACAAACTGAAGCTTTGTTTAAAATCACTTTTATTTCAAGATTTTTCAACTCATACAGAGCATAAGGCATCTGCACGTATAACAGTTTCTGCAGAGGGTTTAAAAAATTACTTCCCTCAGATGAAGGACGGGCTTCACACAAGGTTCCATATAGATGTTTTTGGTGTTTTCCCTTCCCCCCTCCTTAAACTTTTCAATAATCTTAAATTACAGCTATTATATAATTTCATACTCTTGATTTCTTACAGCAGTCAGACGCAGTGAGAGCAATGACAGAGAAAGAGTGTTTAAATCCATTAAATATGTACATAGAGGCTTCACGTCACGCGTACACACACGGCAGGCTATACTATACTATGAGGGGGAGCAGACCACATCCACATGATGGGCTGATGCATCTATTTACAGGTCCCTATACTTACTACATGATGACACTC
Organism: Triplophysa tibetana; assembly: GCA_008369825.1. Taxonomy (NCBI): domain Eukaryota; kingdom Metazoa; phylum Chordata; class Actinopteri; order Cypriniformes; family Nemacheilidae; genus Triplophysa; species Triplophysa tibetana. The sequence continues at coordinate 37,085 of SOYY01000034.1, forward strand.
TTGTTCTCTCTAAAGGGTAGATGTCGGTTCAGAATCAATGTGTGTGTTTGTTGTTTTCTTCCTTCGGTTTTTATTGTCAGCAGGTGAGCTAGGCGTTTATGATAACAAGTGATCAACAAATTAAAACAACTAAAACCATGAATAACCTTCAGACACACTTTTCCAGCACTGACCCCATCCAAAGCACAGCACAGCACAAATGAGCGTTTATATGCATCAGATTTCATGGTAATCCAGGACGAGGCTTAACTGTAACCTTGGATTAGCATTTGTACTGCGCTTGATGCATTAGGGCCCCGATTGAACTTCAGGACGGACGAGATGTATGGGTACGGGGCTGTGACAGGTAAACGTGTGATGAGAAGGGGCGGGGTTTGAGCGAGAGGAACTGACATCTTGCGTCTCCGGTGAACGATCCACACTATTTGAACACTTTCACCCGGAAAGTGACGCGGCCTAAGAACTTGTCACGGTCATCGTTGTTACGAAGGTCCGAGCCTTCCACCTTGCACTCGATGACGAGCTCAGAATTATAATCTTCCTCAGCCAGCAGCAGCTTCACGGCTACAACCGGCTGGACATATTCTGGCTGCAGAGAAAACAAAAGCAGAAAGCAGAAATGCATAAAAAAAGAGATAGAGACCTATTAAAACTACCTATGGTCAAAAAAAATTATACTAATGACATGCCTGCTTATATTGTGCATGTGCAAATATAAGCTTTTCATGTCTCTTTCATGTCTCTTTACTTTTGTATGTTGGTTATACCTGAATATTTTTCAGTGTTTAAGTATATTTCTTATAATAATTTGTATATGTAGAAAAGCTCAATAAAAGGAAGGAAGGAGACGGGAACCGGCAAGTATTTAAATATTTAATCAAACATAATCAAAGTAAAAAGAAAGCCGAATAGAACATAAATACAAACATGTTCGGGCCCGGTCCTCTCTCATCGACGGTCCGGTCGCTCGTTCTCTTATATGCTCCCAATCTCCTACATGATACGAGACCGGTGTGCGCACAAATGGCACTCGAACCACGGTCTCGCCCCGCCTACTCCACTACTATAATTTACATTTTTACAAACTTAAAGCATAAACATATCACATTATTTAGCAAGTTACACCTTTATGCCTGGTTTCACAGACAAGGTTTAAGGTTAGTCCCAGACTAAAATTAAGGTTTGTGGTGTCCTACCTAAAAATTATTTGCCCAGACATATCTTAAAATATGTCATAGCCCTTGTTTTGTCTCAAGAAGCACACCAGTAATGTTTTTATGTCGGCAATTTAATAAAAGCAACTGAGATCTCATAATTCAACAAAGATGTAGTCCTGGCTCAAGCTAAGTCTCATCTGTGAAACGGTGCCTTAGTGCTTAAAGTCCCAGAGAAATATATAATGACAATCTGGCAATTCCAACGTTATGGACATGACATTTTGCGTAATGGATGTGACATAAAAATGCTCAGAGAATGAATTTCTTACAAATATATTGACCCATTCTGTTTATGTTGATAGAGTCTAAACTTCAAAAAATGTCCGTTTATGAACAAATTTTCTATTTTAAAAAAGGGAAATCAACATAAAAAAGGACATATTTTTTCGGAGACGACAAACTTTGTAGGATTTCTATAAAATAAATCGCACAATCCTGAAGCAATAATACCCAATGAATGGAGAAGAACATAAAATAGTTACTTTACAGTCATTTTCATGTGTCCATTTATAAGGAATATGTAGCGTTATGGATGTGACAATCCTATAAATGACTATGAAAAACCATGCGCTAAAAATAAAACAAATGCAATAAAACAAAACCTGAGAAACAAAGTAGTTTTTTACGGTCTAGGTTAAAAACTCATAGCCCGTGCGGCCACTGTGAGTAATTTGGCCACTGCTCTTTGACATTGTGCATTTTAAATGACAAAAAAAGTATTATAACTTCAGTTTAAAAGCTTTCAAGCTAACTTGGTAATGTCTTACGTATGGGATCAAGTGGTGAAACGGAAGTCTTAAGCATCAGCCCTAGGCGCATGCGCAAGGCACAATAGGTCATTTTGCGCGCTGTGAAAAAGGTGGATAGGGCGATGGGACTGATCCTGAGTTTCCAGAGATTTTTCACCACTGTGTGGCCCGTTTATGTAAATGCAGTTGCTCCGGCTACATTGTGTAAGAACTCAAATCTAATTGAACGGGGCGTTTCATCGCAGGGTGACGGGGGGAATTCGACACACTAAAAGAATAATTAAACATCGCTTTCTCACGGCGGGATTGACCGCACGCTCTTAGGAAGGTTTCATTGGGATCTATTGCTTATGTTCCAACACGTCATTGCTTCTCACAATCGCATCGCTCTATCGAGTGCAGTCTGAAGGGAGTTATGTACTTCAGAGCTATCACTGCATCAACATAAATACTGTTGAAATTATTTATCTAGGTTTAATTTGGTGAGTTTACGATTTAAAGATGATTTCTATTAGGCAGTGTTTCTACTAGGGGACCCTAAGAAGACTTATATGATGTAGGGTCATTTACAAATAAACAATAGATATGTCCTATGGTGTGACAGGAAAATACTATAATATTTTATTATTTATATTTATAACATAAAATGGAATAAGAGAGATTTTACTCATTGATAGGTTTTTTTCTACATTTTTGTTGTCACACAACATTTGCATATTAGTCTCTCAACTATCAACTAAGATATAACAAAACAACGATTAAATTAAGCCAAAACAATTAAAGTCAAAAAGATCAAGAGCGCTGCCTTTAGGGTTTAACATGTTAATTTCTGTCTTATTTTAATTTTGCGGTAAAATTCGTTTTTTTTTAGTGACTATTCAATTTGGATTAATTTTAAGGCTGCGTAAATTTACTCGTTATTATAACGTTGACGTCTCAACCAATGAGGCCATTTTGGGTTGGGCTAAGACTGCTAAAGCGCGAACATATCATAAACCATGAACATCAGAACTGAATGGAGAAAGGAACCAAACTCTGACATGGATATTACGTATTAAATATTACGTATTAAATCTCTTCCAGACAGCGCAGTTGATCAAACCAGCCAGTCCATTTCATCCCCCCTCCTTCAGCCATGCGCTTATCTATCAGTGCCCTTGCCCCAAAAAGATGTAATATACGCAGATGTCAGAAGCTTATTTAATGCTATTGATGATAAAGAGGAAGGAAATCATTAGCCTGCAGAAATATTTTGCTATAAAAAAGCACATTGTTTGTTTATAGTGTTTGCAAACCAAATCTTTGTGCACTTCATACAGCAAGACTTTTGAAGTAAAAGTGTACAATACATTACTTTTGAATTCCTTATTGAATTTTACACTTAACAATGCGATTAATCACAGAAAATGTATGCGTTTAAAAGTTTAACCGTTACAATTCTTTACAAAATAAATATTATAGAAAAGTCTTACTGTTTTGGAAATAAACCATTTCAGGTACTAACATAACGATACTTTATATTTGTTTGAAACAATGTGCATAAAATACATGAAAATGTGTGTATTGTACTTACTTGTGCTTTCTTGCCATAATATGGGAAGTAACTCTTGTCCAGCCTGCCCTCTGAAGGGAAATACTGCATCTGCAGGGGAAGTTCTCTCTGTATCAAGAGAGAGACGATGACAAAAGGTGAGATCACACCGATACACTGTACAGATAATATGTGTCATGTGACTCATCTGCAGTTGCCAATAGCAACAGACTGCCCTAACATCACTCGAACCGATGACACAAAGAAAAATACACAAAGAAATCATGTGTGAAATACTGAAATCTATGATCATCATTGAATACAAATAGTATCTGTCTTCATAACTTTCTGCTTACTGCAGCCATATATATGGAGCAAAAGCATCAAACCGTTTCCACATATCCTGGAACAGTTGCAGGGGGCCTATCCTTGTGTGCATTCAATAACCGGTTCATCTTTCATTAAGTGAACCACAATGATATGGTTGCTGTAAGCTTTGAAAATGAATGTGGGTCTGGGGACAGGTCACAGTTATGCATGCTTCTATTCTAATGAAAAGAAAGGGTCAAAATGCTAAAAGAAAGGAGTTTTGGAGCCAATAGCCTGAGAACATCATAAATGATTTCATAATCAAATGATGTTTTATTTCAATATCAGCACAGAAGCAATTTTCAGTGAGTCATCAGGGTGCTTTCACACATGTGTATATATATATTTATATATATATATATTCAAATACTTTAACCTCTTTAGTCATCGTGCGAAAAACATCCAAATTGTTGAAACATTGACTGGGAAATAAAAATGCTGTGTTTAACTTGACAGCTGATCTAAAATAATTTTAGGTGCGATATACAGCAGAAAAATTCTGCAAATAATCCCAAAATAATAATCCCAAAATATTTTTGTACAGTCCTAAAAAAAGTTACTGCTGTATTATAATTGTGTGAAAGTCCCATTGAAGCACTGCAAGATCTCTATTAGTATGTAGTAAGAAATGGCAAGATTAAAACATCAAGAACCATCAGCACAATTTGAGAGCAAAAGCGTTAAAGACAGAGATCCTAAGAAGCAAAGTGCACTTCCTCGTGTCCGCTGTATACCTTCAAGGGTCACACATGGGTGAAAGGCTGTGAGGTTAGATGTGACGAAATAATGACTAAAAGAGGTAAACGGGACATGTCTGCAGCACAGAAGAAAGGTCTAAAAACAGATCCAATATTGCTCAATCTAGCCCTGATATTGGATCTGTTCCTGTACACGTTACGGAAATTCTTGTCTTTTTGACCTCGGTGTTCTGCAACGAAACATGTTATGCTACAAAAATGAATTGTCCTAGCTGAAACACAAATATAATGCTTTACTAGGTCAATCTTGACAGCTTATGAAAAGCAATAGATATAACAGTAGGCCCCATTGACACATGTTAAAGTCTTAGGTTATGTGAACGCAGGTTGACAGGTCTGCATAAACGTGTAAATGGGGTCCAAAGCAGTTTGCGATGATCGGATCACTCTGGCACCTTTCAGAGGTACACATTGGACAATGAATGGTCATAAAGTCATGTTTTAAAAACTGAGTGATTCAATGAACTGGATTTGACAAGCTTAGTGACATTAAATTGAAATAAATTAAATTAAAAAGAATTAAAAAAAGTAAACGTAGTAAACTCAAGTAAACCGTAAATAACTGTAAAAATCATATCCAGAATATCAAGCATATCCAGAATATACATCGTATCCAGAATATCAAGCATATACATCATATCCAGAATATACATCATATCCAGAATATCAAGCTTATACATCTTATCCAGAATATTCATCATATCCAGAATATTCATCATATCCAGAACATACTAGTAATTGATTTCACAGATAGTTAACATTAATATTAACATTGTTGTAGTGTGGAGATATAATTTTGCACAAAAATGGACAATGCTAGACAAAAATATTCGCTTCTGCATTGTTTTTCATTAATTGTTCATCTGAATGTAAAAGTAGGATGTACAAGTCAGTATGGAGTAAAGCAGCGTTGCTGCCGTTTTTAAAAGTGTGACACTTCAATTGGCAACTATTGTCAAAAATATGTTGGCCTTAAAAAATACATTGGTGGACACATGGCCAACGGTGGCATCATCTACTCTGTATCTTCTGAAGATTGATGGCATGTACAAACAAAACAAACCATAGTTGGTTGCTGTCAATCAGATGGTTCCTTCCAGACTACGTGGGTGGTTCTCAACCAAAATAAAATTAATTTAATTTATAGTGTTTGTTTATGCAAAACCAGCTATGCTGTAAAGTTTGTGCCGCAGTACCAAAAAAACTGTATAATTAATATATAGTCTTTTTACATTTTTAGTATAAAGTATCTTGCATTGCCATGCAACAATATATATAATGTAAAAACACAATTTTTACACTACAGATAACACTATTCCAATTCAAAGGTCACACAGCAGGTGTAAATTACAGTTCGTCTTGAGTGACAGATGTTAATATCAAGTGTATACAATGCTTAGGGCATCGCTGTGGTTGTCGTGCTGTACATATACCACGCTTTTCTCTATGGCTGGGGGTTTGAAGGTATACATTATGTCTAGAATGAGGGCAGATTTAAGCAAAAGCAGTACAGGAAAGAGGCAGCAAAGAGATTGAAAAGGCCCGGGGCAAGGACCCTGGTGACCCAATGGGGGACTGGGTCTTGACATCTTACCCACCATTGAAACTGCTGGCCCTATAGGCAGCGTGGGGAGAGACCAGATACAAACAGATGTGTGAAACGCGAGATGGAAACACACAATCACTCGCTTAAACTTTGACTGATACCACCACTTCATACTCATCCTAACACGCACATGAAGCTGGAGTATAGAATGTGTTACCTTGGCACCGCAGATGATGTGTGGGTCTCCTCGTGGTCTCAGCCCGATAACCTGCGTGCAACACAAAACATATACACTGAAAAAACATCTGTAGATAAAGACAACATTGGAAATTTCACAACCTTGTTTTAAATGTTTGACCGTCTACAGGGTGAACCATGTGGTTTAACAATTCATTGAAGAAATTCAGAAATCTGTGAACACAGGCCGTAGCTTTAAATTTGTGCTGTGTACTTTATAAGCAGTAATTTCTTTTTGCACCATTTATAGAATGGGAAATGGATGAATGGCATGAGAGAGATGTTTGATATAATGAGAGAGAAAAAGAGAGGGAAAGAGAAATATATAGAGAGGAAGAATAGAATGACAGAGATAGAACAGGAAAGAGATATAGTGGCAGAGTAAGAGAGAGAGAAGAGAGAGAGAGAGAGAGAGAGAGAGAGAGAGAGCCTAAGACAAAGTGAGAGAGTGTTAAATTTATGGACTGAGTTATGATAGAGTGATAGAGAAAATGACAGACAGAAAGAAAGATAGAATGACAGCCAGAATGACTGAGTGATATACAGACAGAGACAGTGACAGGCAGATAGATAGACTGATAGATGGAATGACAGAGAGAGTCAGAAAGGGGGACAGGCAGATAGAGATAAAGATAGATAGATAGATAGATAGATAGATAGACAGACAAGGAGACAGCTAGACAGATGTACAGACAGAAAGGAAGAATGACAGACAGAAAGAGAGACAGAAAGACTGACACACAAACAGAGGGACAGACAGAAAGAGAGACAGAAAGACTGACACACAAACAGAGGGACAGACAGACAGAAAGAGAGACAGAAAGGAAGAGGGGCAGACAGACAGAAAGACTGACACACAAACCAAGGGACAGACAGACAGACAGAAAGAGAGACAGAAAGGAAGAGGGGCAGACAGACAGAAAGACTGACACACAAACAGAGGGACAGACAGACAGACAGAAAGAGAGACAGAAAGGAAGAGGGGCAGACAGACAGAAAGACTGACACACAAACAGAGGGACAGACAGACAGACAGACGGACAGACAGAAAGAGAGACAGAAAGCAAGAGAGGCAGATAGTCAGAAAGACAGACAGACAAATAGAGGGACAGACAAACAGACAGAAAGACTGACAGACAAATAGAGGGACAGACAGACAGACAGAAAGACTGACAGACAAATAGAGGGACAGACAGACAGAAAGACTGACACACAAATAGAGCGACAGACAGACAGATAGAGAGACAGAAAGGAAGAGGGGCAGATAGTCAGAAAGACTGACAGACAAATAGAGGGACAGACAGACAGAAAGACTGACAGACAAATAGAGCGACAGACAGACAGACAGATAGAGAGACAGACAGACAGAAAGGAAGAGGGGCAGACAGACAGAAAGACTGACACAAAAACAGAGGGGACAGACAGACAGAAAGCAAGAGGGGCAGATAGTCAGAAAGACTGACAGACAAATAGAGGGACAGACAGACAGACAGACAGACAGAAAGACTGACACACAAATAGAGCGACAGACAGACAGACAGAAAGGTAGAGGGGGAGACAGACAGAAAGACTAACACACAAATAGAGCGACAGATAGATAGAAAGAGAGACAGACAGAGAGAAAGGAAGAGGGGCAGACAGACAGAAAGATTGACAGACAAATAGAGCGACAGACAGAAAGAGAGACAAACAGACAGAATGACTGACAGACAAATAGAGCGACAGACAGACAGATAGATAGAAAGAGAGACAGAAAGAGAGATAGAAAGAGAGACAGACAGACAGAAAGGAAGAGGGGCAGACAGACAGAATGACTGACAGACAAATAGAGCGACAGACAGACAGATAGATAGAAAGAGAGACAGACAGATAGATAGAAAGAGAGACAGACAGACAGACAGAAAGGAAGAGGGGCAGACAGACAGAATGACTGACAGACAAATAGAATGAAAAACAGACCGAATGAATGACCAATAGATTGACAGACGTAGAGAAGATAGAATGAAAGACAGAAAGAAAGAGAGACAGGAAGATACAGTGACAGACAGATGGAAAGAGGGACAGACAGAGAGAATGAATGACAGATATAGTGACAGACTGAAAAAGATACAGACAGACAATAGAATGACAGATAGTCAGACATATGGATGGATGGAAAGATAGAAAGAGAGAGACAGAAAGAGGGACTGAAAGGACAGAGTGACTGACAGGCAGTTGGAAAGATATTCTGCATGTTCCTCTGCATGTACCCTACTTTTCTTTCTGTGTGACAGACAGAAAGATTGAATGACAGATCGAATGGCAGACAGACAGACAGTGGTGGTGAGCATAAGAACACACAACTCACTCGATTCATCTTGACCAAGATGCATGGCTGACCCTCAGAGTAACCAAACATACTATCAGCCAGTCCAGAGCACTGTCGCAGCAGACTTCTCTTAAACCTGCACACCTTCTTCTCCTGAACACCATCCTGCTCAAAGTAAACGCCCTCAGGGCATTGCTCATTCTTGTCCTGCGCAGACTCATTGTACTCTGAGGTGACAGAGAGAGAATGAAGATGCAGTGGGTCACAGACACTCATCAAGAGTCTCACACAAACATGACTCATCCCAATACAACAGCTTGAAGACCTCATGACACTCTGCTTTCCTGTACTGACTGACCTATTTTCTACTGTAACATGAATTCATCCTAAGGATATTATTATTGCGCAAAAACAATTCTGATGGTTTCCAAGAGGAAGACACATTAATGAAATTCAATCTGTATGCATTGCATTTACATGAATCACGTTTGCGGGGGAAGATCTTTTAACTTCATGTATTTCAAGAAGCTTTACATGTTAATCAGTGCCAAGCTGTAGTGTCATATAGTATCGCTGGAAAGCAAATGTACTGTATAGAGAGACGAAGAGTGATTTATACTCACGCTTAAGGAAGGACTCCAGGTGCTGCACGTATGTGTTGTATTGCTGGGGAATGGAGCGGTTGAACGTAATTTCCATTTCCTTTGGCCTGATCACCAGCCCTGAAGACGCAACACCAATGCATAACATATATAACACAGATCTAATGCAGATTCAGTCACCAACAAGACGTGTTTAAATTCAGTTTTGCAGATATTTTGGTCATTTGCTCAACAGATATGTCAGAAAATTGTATAGATAGTGATGCTATTGTTTGAGCACTCTGACATGTCAACGTCTGCCTCAACCAATGGCATAAGTTAAAGGTGGGACTATCTTTTAGTCTGATGAAACCTGCACAGAGATGAAGAAATGCCGTACTTCACTTTTAATACACAAAATGATGCTTTCATCATACGTGGCACATGTTTTATCATATGCTGACGCTTTTGCAACGATAAAACACATATTCCATGACCTTTGGATCTCCTGGCATCTCTTTCTTCTCTCATTCTTTAGACAAATTAAATTTCCCGCAAAATCCAACCCTGATAAATCAGAACTCACCATTATAACCTTACTGTTATGTGCACCGGAGACCGTTCTGAGCACTTATCTTTTATGCACTTGCTCTTTAACTGTTGATTTGTACAACAATAATTTTAAAGATTGCACTTCTTAAAACCCTTCAGGTTGGAATAAGTGTGCCAGAATGAGCACTCATTAATACCTGCTTAAAAAACAGGCTGGGAACATTAACTGTTCTGATAATTGGACCACATCTTATCTGAAATAATGTCCAACTGTGACTGTACTGAGAACATTCTGTTGTAAAAGATGTGAGGGGGGCTTGAGGAGGGGACTAGTGGGAGGAATAAATTGACACTTTGGGAAGGATGAATGATAGAGAGAGTCTCACATTGGGGGGGTTTAACAGCGCTAGAGGACAGAATTGGAGCACTCTCATAGTAAACACTCTACACAAGAGTGTGGCTTGCTGAGTGTGACTGTGCGTGTGTGTGGGAGGTTAATGGATGATGTGTAACACATTGCTGAGACTGCTGTTGTATTCTGATGGCAACAGAGCTAACTGTAAAAATAGAGCAGAATAAATCATATCCGCTATTTGGAACATCTCATTTTGAGGTGGGAAAAGAATCGATAAGCTTTTACAACGTATAGGGATAGTTCACCCAAAACAGAAAATTCTGTCATCAATTACTAACCTCCAAGTTGTCCCAACTTTCCCAAACAGTTCTGGGGCACTTTTGACTAACATTGTATTTTTTCCAACTATTGGAGTCAATGGGTGGCAAAATCTGTCTGGTTTTAAGCATTCTTCCAAATATCTTTCTCTGTGTTCATTAGAACAAAGAAATGTATACAGATTTGGAACAACTGGAAGGTGAGTAAATGAAGACAGAATTTTCATTCTTGGGTGAAGTATCACATTAAATGACGTTAAACACACATAAACACACCATACCTACAATCTGACATCTGAATATCTGTGCAAAAAACAACACCAATAGTCTATATATCTCCCCCCTTACATCTCACCAGAAGCGCGAAACTTTTTTCCCATTATTTTCAGCAATATTCTGTAATCTCAGATCTTTAGCGCGATTATTTCACCAATATCTAATATTCGGTATATATTGTTCATGCAGCATTCCATATGACCGTGAATATATTTTAATATTGACATTAAATGAAGAAAACTATATAAGCATAATAAATGCACAAGCATATTAAAGGATAATAAAATAAAAAGTTATACACAAAATGAACCCTTTAAATACGATTACTTTAACTAAACAGTTTAGAATTGAGCACTATTTTACAATATTTTGTCCAGGTACAGTCTGTACATACACATTACATACTACACAATGATGGTACAGTACGCCTTATTGATTTTATAATATCAATGTATTCCCACCAACAGTGCTTAGAGACAGTTCACCCAAAAATGACAATTAAGTGTTTTCACTGTTTCAAATCTGTATGAATTTATTTGTTCTGGGAAACCGAACAGTTTTTGGGCACCATTGACTACCACATTAGATTAATTTCCTACTATAGCAGTCAATAGCGCCCCAGCACTGTTAGTTGACAAACATCCTTTCAAATATCTTCTTTTGTGTTCAGGGTAACAATAAAATGTGAACAGGTGTGAAACAACTTGAGACAGAATGAGTAAATAATGACAGAATTTGTTAATTTTTGGATGAACTGTTCCTTAAAGAGACATTTTTATGCAAGCAATCTACAGAGATGATTGATTTCTGAATTATTGATCTCAACTAGGCAGCAGACAACATTTTTTATTGAAGCTCACTGTTAAAGTCCCCGTGAACTGGAACCATTTTAATTCCCTATTCTGAAACATTTCCGAGTGAAACAGCGTTTTGAATGAGAGTGGGCAGGGTTTCTTTTTTACTGCGATTTGATTGGACGTATAAAAACAGCTGTTGCATTTTAAAATGGAACTGGCAACAGACTGACATTTGAAGGGGAGGAGTTAACAGAAGCTAAGCCGTCTAACTTGATGTATAGTCACTAGAGGGCGGAAGTGCATTCTCAGATTTTAACTCAAGATTATGAGGACACATGAATTGTAAAAAGAGAATGACCCAAATTGGTAAGATATGTAAAATATACACTGCAATATTTCATGAAAAATAATACTTCACTGGGACTTTAAACTTTAGAAAGGACATGTAAAATGTATTCAACTTCAAAAATGCTCTCAACCCAATGAAAAAAGCAAATTGCATTTCAAATCACTCAACAAAAAGAGCATAAATCCTGCATAACAATTTTTCATCATGCATCTATAACATCGTAATGCATCGTTGTGGATGTTACCTGGATCGGCCACTCGGTCCCTGTACTTGGGAGTGTAATCATCCAGAGTCTGTAGCATCACCCACATGGTGAGAGTGAACATGCCCGCCAGGAATCCATAGAAGACCAGATAAAAGAGGAAAATAAGAGCTGCGGACAGAAAGAGAGAAAAGAAAATGTAATTCATTCAGCCTTGATGGTTGACTTTTATTTTAGTGTCAAACAACCAATGGATAAGAATTTGTTTTAATGTCATAAAAGCCTCATGTTATGTTTCAAATTCACCTGGTTGTATCAGAAGACATCATGTAGTCAGTTACTGGAAACTTTGGTGTCACTAAGGCATTCATATAATAATTATATTCAATAAACATCTTGTAGATCACAGAACAGTACAAGACTGTGGACTGGATGAAAATACAGTAGTTCTGTACCACACCATACCATACTGTATGGTCACAAACGTTTGCGTGAGAACAGGCGGGAGGTCGGGGAGGAGGTGAAATAGTAAATGAGGAATGTAACAGCTGAATGGTTTGGATAAATGCCAAGGGGTGGAAAGAAAATGAAAAACAGGGTGGCAAACAATCTGTTGCAGTACAGGTAGATATTATAATGTGTTATCCCAGAAGATTTGAGGTCCAGCACTTCATTTGCGACAATTGTAGTAATACTAAAATAGTCCTTGATTGTACGTACCTACTGAAATTAGTACCTACCCATTGAGTATGCGATTTCGGACTATAAATAGCATCTGGGGGCGGACACTTCAGATGGCAGAGCACTGGCCTGAGGAGGTGGGTGCTTCTGTTCTCTGTCATAATACTCCTAAAGTGGGTGCTTGCACCCTAGATGTGCAAATGAACAGCCACGAGGACATCTCTCCAAAGCATGTAGCTCAAATTGAAATGAATACAAATTGAAAATAATGTCATCATTATCTTCCCCTCGGCTAGATACGAACACGTATGACACAAGATTGATGTTTTTTTGTAGAATGAACAAGCTGCTCATTTTTAAAGAACAGAAGGGCATGAGGATGAATGTTGTCAGTCATGCACTAAAATGACAATAAAAAATGGATGTGATTGACATCCCAACATGTAATATATTTATAATTTCCAGATTCTATAGCTTTGAATGAGCAATTGAGTTCCTAGACAAAATGTTAAACACTTTTTCAATTTGAAATCTCTCGAGAGATCATTTAAAGGGCTGGTTCACCAAAACATTTAAACATTGGTTCTGTTTAACACAAAAAAGCTATTTTGAAGAATGTGGAAAACTAAACAGTTCTGTAACTAAGCAGGGTTTTTTTCTGTAATATAGTAGTTACATGTTGCTCCAGAACTGTTTGGTTACAAAGATTCTTACAAATATCTTTCTCGATGTTAGTTTAACAGACCATCAACATGTAAACAGGTTTGGAACAAATGAGGGCTAGCAAATGATGACAGATTTTTGGGTGAACGATCCCTTTAACATTTTGTTTCATCATAGGGAGGCAAAAATACAAGGAGTGTTACCATGTTTCAAAAGTGTTAGACAATACCTTTTGAAGAAGAGAGAGAGGGTAAAAGTTTTTCTTTTTTTAAGAGTACAGCATTTAACATGCTGTCAAGTATTATGAAAATGAATATGTTTCAGCGGTAATGATTGGGAGAGAAAAAGATGCATTTTCAAATATGAGAAAAGCCTGCAAATCCCATTTTTTGTACAAGTGATATTTGTTCTTGTGAGTCTTACCATTGACGTTGTCATGATGCATCTTTTCCATAAAATTGAATTGCTACGATGGAGATTTTTCAGTAACTTCCCACATGGATTTGTTCTCACTGTTTATCTAGTTACAGTAACTTTAATTGACTGAAAAAAGCAGCACAGAGATTGTAATATCGATTTTCTTATTTTGTTTTTTATGGTATTCCATTTATTTCTATGAGCCTGTCATTATGTGTGTTTACAAGCACAGTCTTACTACGATTATGCTTAGTAAGCTGATAACAAGTAAGGTCATATAAATGCGTAAAACGGTTTTCTTTTATTGGGAAAATCTCATAAAGGGGGTGCGCAAAACCCATTACACAGATAACACAGTACGGAAGTAACAGTAAAATATTGCATAAAAGTCCCCTCTGAAATCGTGTAGTTGATTTGGAAACAGCAAAATGAAAAACTATTGTTGCATATGCGGGTTCTGTAGACTTGAGAAAAGATATAAAAATAAAGGCGGTAATCTATTCCCAGCGGCATTTTTATTATTAAACAGATTATCGTTGGTGACTTCACTGCACACAAGAAACCTGGCAAGTCTCAAATTACCATGTAAACACGGTTTATTAATATGCATGTAAACACGCGAAAAGGGGTTTTCTTTTATAAGCAGATTTTTGATAGATATCTGTTTGTTTTGTACATGTAACCGTACTCATTGAGACAACATTTTTGTTTGTGTAGGTGTATCCTGAAAAGCTATTAAAATGGTGTTCTCCTGGGCAGCAGATGCAAATGCAAGCTGTTTTATCAGTAAATTAAGACAAATAAACAACTTTCATTCTCTGAAAGTAAGTCTAGAGAAAACCAATAAGAAACTGAGGATATTTAATTTAAAAAACAGCGGACGCTGGGACATATTTACATTTTTTAAGGATTGTCAGGACACCTCGGTAAGGCAGGTTGTGACAGATAAAATTCAGACTTTCAGGATGATTTTGTTTTTCACACATTATTCCTGTAGACAGCTGGTGTTTACTTGGTTACTCAATGAAATGTTATACTGAAGCTGATGTGGGAAGATGCAAATGTGAAGAAAAGACGACATGATGTAGAGATGAAGTCACGGATGATGCTTTTAAATTCGCCCCTATGCAGTGTTCACTATTCAATTACACACTAAGCAGGTGACTTCAGTAGAAGTTCACTACACATGTGGATACTATCAGATGATCCATTTCCACATAACATTAAATTGCATGTTACTTGTTGAACACTGATTGTTATATGTAACGAGATTAAAGTATAGAAGGAAGGAGACGAGAACCGGCAAACATTTAAACATTTAATATAAATAATAACAGCCGGCGGCCCCTCACGGCCGACCGCCGGCGAACAAAACAAATCACATAACATAAACATAAATACCAACATAACACAAGTCCGGGCCCGGTCCTCTCTCTTCGACGGTCCGGTTGCTCGTTCGTTTTATATGATCCCAATCTCCTACGTGATGCGAGGCCGGTGCGCGCACCACTGGCGCTAATTAACAATTACTCACCGACCTCGAACCACGGTCTCGCCCCGCCTACTCCACTACATTATAATTGATAACATTTTTTTATTTTAACTAATTAAGGTAAGGAAAGCAGTACATAGCATGTGAAGCACACTTAGCATGACACCATCACAGGTTCAGCATTTACTCAAAAAGCAAGTGGGATGGGATATCAATACTGTGACAAGTAGCTGGCCATTACTATCAGGAAGCTTTCAAAGTCATCATCACCCCCCCCCCATCTCTCTCTCTCTCTTCCTATCCACTCACTCTATCTTCATCACTGCTCTTGCTAATGGCTCTTAAGATTGTGTTCTGATCTAACTGGGTCAATACCAACAGCAATTAAATACAATACAATTAATGCATGTTCTGCTACACAAATTGTTTTGATCTTGTTTAGGGACGCACTATAAATTATTGTTCATATCAGTATTGGCCGATAAACGGTCATTTTTAATGTTATCAGCCGAAAATAAAATTTAGGGCGATATATTATAGCCGATAAATGATAATTTCCTGTGGTTGAACAACTTCAGATGCATGCAGCAGTTAACAGTTAAAATCCAGTACAGCACTGTCTTTCTGTCGGGATCATTCACTTACAGTTGATGTTGGACATAGTTATTTATGAATGTGAAAGGAACAAAAGCATAATGTTTGATGCCGACTGCCGTTTTTTTTTGGTTTTTGTTTTGAGACCTGTTAGACTTGTGGTTTTTGACAACACCTTTCTGGGTTGCTCTGGAAGAACATTTATAATTAATTTATGAAATATACATTATACCAGAAAAGTTGAAATGTTAAAGAATCTTTAAATTGTGGAAAGTGGGCTTGGTACATGATTTTCAGGGGGGAAAATAATTTTCAGTGTCCGAAAATGTTATATTAAAGTTACAATACTGTATATCGGCCAATATATCGGTTTTTGGCTTACAATGTTCAAGAACGATTGTTTATCATTATCGGCCAAAATTTGCATAACAGTCCATCCCTAATCTGTTCATTGCTACATCAAATCATTTTCATCATGGAATGCACCCATTCAACATATAGATGCTAAGAGAGGAATTATGATTTTTACACGCATCATGTATCTGTAGCTAATATTTATCATCTGATTGTCTATTTAGATTATGGGTGAACAATATATCTTTTTCATTCATAAAATCTTGTATTTATTTTAAGGAAAAAATTAGAAGGAAATGTAATTTATTAATTATTATTTTAGGTATCTGTACATATTTACCCCAGTAGCACCACAAGTTCTAAATTGACGCCATTTCTTATTTCAAACGTATGTATTACTTTCATTATTTCAAAATGGTGCCGCCCTTGAAGGGTTGACCAACTCCAATGCAAAATATAAAACAATACTTTCTATAAATTGAACCGTCAGTTGCTTATATAATTTGATTGGACATCATTTTATTTTAATATTTTCTAAATTGTTGTTTGATATTGTTAAACGGTTTTATACCAGTATATTTGCAGATATTATATATATGCAAGTTGTTTAAAGGCTTACAGAGGACTACGATCATTTACTGCACTTTGACTTGTCGAATTCTTGTAAAAATGTTTACAATTCTATTCGCCGCTGCTGGTGGTGGTGCAGATATAACACTGCGCTGAATGTTTTAAACTGTGGCAGCTATGCTGTACTCCATAAAGTTCATAAACAGCACTGTGCCAGTTCACAGACTACAATCATTTCCCCCTTAAAACCCTTCTTACAGCAGAAAAGAAGTATAGGGCGATGGGCAGAGATAAACATGGCTAATGAAAACATGGGGGTGGGTTGATTAGAACAATTTAAGAAATGGCACAATACACATTCACATCCACAATAAAAGACCCCAGACAATAAAACTCCACAAGAAACACCTCAATCGGTCTCATGTGCTTCTCTCAGCTGTTCAGAAATCAATCTCCTCTGAACTACCAGATACTTAGGTTAAAAATACTTTCTCGCTGGCGGCTGGGGTTAGGGGTGAGGATGTGTGTAGTCACACGAGGGTCCAGTTCAGGGTGTTGTGGGGGTAGATTAGGGTACCGCTGCTGAGAAAGTGAGAGCACCTCCCATCTGTTTTTCTGTAAGCAGATCTTCTTGAGATAAATCCTATACTATTACACACAACACGAGCAGGACTACACATAAACAAGCATGTGTAACTGTATGACAAAGACAGACCATTTAACATTTTATTTAAGGTCACGTTTGCCTAGAAAAGCAAGGAAATTACTTGAAATCGAGTCGTAGGATTGAATCTGGTCTTGGACCAGTTTTTTTTCTAACACTAACAAGAAAATGTTCAGAACACATTTATGTCTAATATTTCTTCTAACTATTTTAAAAACATCACTTGGAAACATTATAAGTTTAATGCACATTAATACAATTTATTCAACTTTACCGTCAGTGTAAAGGCAGTATTTGCCTTGAAATATTGCAATGAATATCGTACAGTGGACTTTATACCAATGTATTATCGTACAGTAAGATTTTGACATTGTTAAATCCCTATGTAAATCTAAAGGTGGACCATATGACGTAAACCCAACGTCAAAGAGCAAAGCTGTAATACTCACATATTTACTTAAGTTTTGTAAAAAAGTCTTTATATTTACATAATCTTCAGTCTGGTTTATTAACTATTACTCGCCATTTTTGTCAAGTATTGTCGATCAATAAAGTTGATGTTCATGTGTTTGATGGGTTGAAAAACTAACTTTTAAAATAATTGTTCTACTAAAACACAACCTATCCCAGGGTAACATGCAGTCATAATTGAGTCATTCATAGGCTGTCTCATTGAAGAGTCTTAACACTGTGAGTCTGTCGTGTATTCAACAGTGCTCTGTTTGTTTGAGCAGTCTGACACGTCATCTACTGCCACAACCAATGACATGAGAGACTTGAGAGAATGTAAGTGACTGAGCTACTCTACAACAGTTTTAAAGACACAGCGTTTAAAGACAAAGTGTCATGTGTGTTGAGCTACTTCCTTACATCCCAGATTCAGGATCTGCCAGTGTTAATGGGTCATTCTGTGTCAACCCGGCTCAAATTTTTTTTCTGTTTTTATAGAAACAAGACCGACATCAGTAGTCCTGAAAGCCAAAATATTAAATGCCACCAATGAACAGGTATAAAGGAATCAATTAATTGGAATCAATTAATTGGAAGAGTGAGGTAAAAATGACAATTTTCTCCTGAAATTTCGAGCTATATTAGAAATATGCCAGCGTCCTAATTTAATTTTAACACAGAGATTGGTATCTTTTAAAATCTGTTGTCATTAGCCATCCTTGATGCATTTTACGCCAAAGCTGACAGTTCAAAAATGAAGAAAGGGCATCATCTGTGTTCTTTTTACAAAATGTGCATGCATGCAACTCCAGAACCGTCCTCTGAGTTTCTTATACTTGACCAACCTTTCTTTTGGAAATATATTTTTAAAGCCCTATAGGGGTCAGTTCCAGAGATAAGGGGAGCTAAATACCGCTTCATTTTAAAACTGTTCAAATTTAAACAATTTCTATCATTAAAAAACAAATGTGGGTCATTTTTCAAAAATCTGGTACTTTGTAGAAGAATGTAGAAATTTGGTAGAAATATCACGGACCGAATCATTTGAGAATCAGTCAAGAAGTAGGGTAAGAATAATTACGACATAATAGTGTTTCTACACCTTGTATTTACATAAACTTGTTGTTGGACACTCCATAAACCAAAGTAGGACCTTAAACATCATGTTACTTACTCTTTAATGTTCCAACGGACCCTTGCAGTCAAATCAGTGAACACATAATCTATTTGAAAGGTAATTCTACTTATGACAAAACTACAGAACTTGGCATTACAAAAGTTTCCTGCTTAACCCAATTGCAATCAATTAATAGTGATTTTTATATCAGCACAGCATGTGATCAGCAGGAGGTAAGTGTAACAGCTTGGTTCTGGATGTGGGGGGAGAGAGTGATGCAGGAACACAAGTGATGGTGTGAGGAAGAAGCGCTGGAGAACAGCTGAGACTCCCAGTATGACATTCGTCGCTGCCAGAATACCTCCTCCCTGCAAAACACGGAGAGCTCGAGCCCCTTATTCTACTGCTAATTCATTCACACCCACAGAATAGGACCATCAGCTACACTTTCTCTGCACCAATTGGTAGATCTAAATGGATATGCATAAGGAACAAGAGACAAGATGATGTCCTGTACCTAAAAGACTTTCATCCTTCCATCCTTCTATACAGAGGGTTATAGTACTTGAGTATTTTACTATCAGAGATCAAGTATCTTTACTTTTGTTTACTAGTGTTTTTACTTTGGAAATGTTTTACATCAATACATTATAAAGCATGGAAAATTTTTACATTTAAAAAAGTACATTAAAGGTAATTTCTTACTTTTACTCAAGTAATTTACTCAACAATCATTTTACTTTAGTAAAAGTAAGATAGTAGATTTTCTATGTACTTAAGTATTTAAGGTAAAACACATGTAAAAAAAATGTTTATGAAATATGGTGGATTAAACTAAATATGTATATGCTTCATAATGTGGTGGAGTAAATTTCCCAAATGGATAAATGTACTTGGGTTAAATACTTGAGGACTAAAAACCTCTGATAAACTCGTGCAGAGTGTCCTCTAGAGTTTAGCTCTTACCCTACTCAAACAAACCCAACACACCTGAACAAGCTCATCAACGTCTTCAAGATCAAGAGAAACTCTGATAGCAAGCAACCATTGAATCAATGTTAAAATGTGTTGATTTGTCAATGTAATAGCTTTAATCAACATCACTTTTGCACCTGCATTTAATGTAAAAAAATGTTGACATTTACTCAAATCACCATGACTGTGATCAGTGTTTGCTTTAGTTGAGCTCTTGACTCTTATTAATTTAGTTCTCGCTCCTCTTTATGTGCTCACAGTAGTGTTTCTGTGAGAACACGTGTGCATTTATAAAGAAAGAGATGTTATAAAATAGAGATGGTGTAGGATACTTTATTATGAATCTGTAATAAAGCTGAGAACTCCATAATCTTGAAGCTGATCTTTTACGGCTGGTTTAAGTGTTCGGCTTTACAAGTGAAAAGTTACTATGACCAAATGAAGCTGACAGGGTTAGACATCAACACTCTTCATACAAACCTGAACAATGGTGACAATCCCCAATCAATTCAGATAAACAGATCAACTGCATTGCATGATGGGAGTCATGAATGAGTTTTGAACTAAAATGTAACCAAGCGTGCCAAGTTTTATTAAGTTGATTATCACCGTTGTTGAGTTTCATAAACAGATTCCTCGTGTCTAATTGAGAATATTTTCCTGTAAATTAATACATGTCTGACAATACAAAACACTGATCACAATAATGGTGGCTGACAACATAACATTGACGAACCAACAGTTTTTACATTGATTCAGTTGTTTTCATCAGGGAAGCTACAGACAGGTGTGTTTGATTTCTTTGATTAGGGTAAAACTGACCTCGGCAGGATAGTAGATCTCCAGGAGCTGGATGGGCACCCCTGCTATAGACTATATTGAAGCAGAGATCTATAGTACTTGAGTATTTTACTCAGGGGTGCCCAAACACAGCCCTATAGGTACATTTTGCTATTAACATCTCTAGTCCTTCCGGCACTCTAGTGTCATTGAGGCTAAAACAGAGAGCTTAAAGAGATTTACCGTACACGAGATTCCTCTAATGGGTTTCAGACATCATCCAATTAAATGAGGAAAGATGCCAATTCCCACCCGCTGTTCCTGCATGGAGGACAAATGGATTCAAGCCAGTTACTGTGTGAGGGGATCCATCCCCAAGAACT
>SOYY01000093.1:0-41947 GCA_008369825.1 Triplophysa tibetana
AATTCAGCATTTACTATATAGATTAAAAATGAAACCAAATATAAATAAAACAATTATAAATCTACCCTTTTCGAAAATAATTTAAATCGATATGAAATAATACTCACAAAGCAGATCAATTTGGTCAAATGCTGTTTCAGCATATCCTGCATCGTATACAGAGATTATTTAATTCCTGTTAACGTTAAAGTTAAACAATAAGTATATTTAACGACGATGCTACCTTAATAAATGTAACTTTACTTACCAAGTAGATTCGAAGCCATTGTTTTAAAAAGGCGTGAAGAGTAGAGTCTTCGTCGGACCGATGTTACAATGTATTCTAAAAGCGTGCGAAGGCCGAATGAACGAAGGAGGCGGTCAGTACCGCCCCCTGACGTTCTTGTATATTTGCATGAAAAACAAGAACCTCCCTAATTTACTTTATGACTTTTAATCGTAAAAACAAAATGGCGACCGTTGCTCTAAATGCATGGGGCCACAAGGGGGCAGTAGAATATTATGCATGATGAATAGAAAAAACATTTGGTTTAATTAATCTTTGACTCAACCTTGTACACTAAACCTATGTCAGAGCACATATTGTCTTGTTTAGTCTAACAAAATCTCACATTCGGACCCCCCACTCCATGACCACAATGTAAAAACGATTCTGGAGGGTGGTAAATACAACCCATAAAATCAATTAAAATTTAGCCTAAAATATTGGTTAGAAAATAAAATACATATTAATGGTACATTCTACCTACACTACCTACTTTTTGTGAGTAATAATGGCAACTTAAAAAAACAAGGTAAAATGTACCCGAAAATATTAGCTATGACACTGCGTAGTGCGCTTGCGTCAACGCCTCGGCGCAAAATCAGGAATCACCTGACGCATGGATTTGTGGAGCAGCTGGTAAGTTTTTGTTAAACTTCTTTATATCATCATTTATGCAAATGTGTACTTACTTACCGAGTCGCAGAAGAAGAGCTATTAGGAGCTCATCGGCTTTAATTCACGACTGTTCATGTGAATCTTCTTACTTTCTTTTGCACCCAAGTACGTTCATTTTGAAAAGGTTTCTTACATTAAACTGCTTTACATCATAATAATGTTTAAAGCTGTGCACTTGAAACTGCGTTATACTGTACACAGCAAGTTCGCCAAACGCACACATAGTAGTCAGAACGATTTGCAAACGAATGACTCGTTTGAACACTTGGAACTATTCATTTAAAGCTCAGTGAATTACAAGATAACGCAGGATTTGAATGATATTTGCTCATTTAGATAAACTGGTTAATTCCGTTGGCTGAAGTGGGCTGAAAGGTTAGTTTTTAATTTGAAGGAAAATCTAAACGTTTAACATTTGCATTCATGTAAATTCAACTTGTAGACAGTTTCATTAGACACATATGCCTGGCAAAAAGTTAACTTACATTTTGTGTTTATCGGTCTGGTTAGATGTTAAAGCAGTAGTTCACCCCAAAATGAAAATGCTGTCATCGTTTAAGGTGTTCACCCTTTTGACTTTTCAATCCTGTATGATATTCTTTGTAGGGCAGAACGCAAAAACATTTGTTTTGAAGATTGTTGTTAGCCGAACATCGACGGCACCCATTCACTTGTATTGTTTTGTGTCCATGTAATAGAAGTGAATGGGTACCCTTTCTATTTGGGTAACAACATTCTACAAAATATATTATTTTGTGGTTGGCAGAACAAAGAAAGTCATACAAGTTTAAATTGACAATGTGGCAAGTACGTGATGACAGAATTTTCATTTTTGGGGTGAACTCCTTTTATAATATACCAATTTATATCATATTTAATTAATATTTGTTACTTTTTATTAATTGTAATAAAATAATTTACTCTACAGGGACTCTTTTGTTATTGATTATTTGTGTAAGTCTACTGGTAGTTAAGTTTAGGCCACATAGAGTTTGTCTATTGCCACTGAAATTCATTTTACTGGGGCACTACATAAATTTTTCAAGTTGTCTATAGTAAATCTACATATAATGTAATATGTATTTTATAAGACTGCAAAAGTATATTGTTTTATTGGAGTGCATTATTGAACAGTGTTTCTATTATTCTTCCCTCATGTATGTGCAGTATATGAAGCAGTCAAGATATTAGAAAAAATTGAATTATTTTATGTGCTGTTTACATCTTGTTCTAGCACTCTTGAATTATAATTTTAAAATCTGACTTTCTTTTCTTCCCCAGGAAGCTCTTTATGAGAAATTTAAAGGATACGCAAGAAGCATTGGCCTATGGAACTTCATTCAGGTACCTTATTCAAAATGAACTGGCAGTGCAAAAGATGCAGATTTGTATCAACAAAACGATTGAACCTCCTAAAACACTACAGATTGCAACATGGGCATTTTAGTCGAAACCAGTCCATACCCTGCCTCCATACTGATTGTCCTTGTACCTTTACGACATGGGGTGCATTAAGGACACATTTGTCCAGGTTCATCCTCACACCAGTGAAACTGTCCAGCTCCTTGCATTTACATGCATAATATGTAATTCATGTTTTCATACAGAAAAACTGTACTTTGAACACCTGGGTGGTCACCTTAAAAACAATGAAACTGTGACCTGTGTTTTTAAAGACTGTGACTACAGAACAAATGTTTACACAACATTTCACAGTCATAAGAGCAGAAAACATAATCCGCATTCAGTGGAAGATTTTAAGACCCTTGTTTTTCAACAATACCAAAATCAAATTCCTGAAGAAAATGAACGAGTTGAAACGGAACACTACCCTGACTCTGTCCTTGAAGAGGATGAAGATCTGAGCAAAACTATTATTGAGAGACTAGGGCTGCTCCTCCTCAAACTGGAATGCATATTCAATGTTTCTAATACATGCCTAGATCAAGTAGTAGAGGAACTTCATTTTCATCATCGTCTGCATCTGGCCCAGTTATTAAAAACATTCTGCTGAGCACTTTGAGGAAGCATGACTGTACTTTTGAAGATGCTGTGATTTCAGAACTGGTGAAAGATCTTTGCCTGCTAAACCCCTTTACTGTAGCATTAGGAGTGGATGGACCTTTAAGCACACATTATAGGAGAGAACAATTTATGAAGGAGCATCTCTCACTAACTGAGCCAGTTGAGTACATACTTGATAGTAGCCAGGAAAAGACATTCCAATATGTTCCAATTCTTCCATTATAGTCTCAGCTCTTGAGCAATGGAAACACTCTGGACATAATATTAAAGAATAGAAGTCAATCAAATGCTCTTTCTGAATGGAGATCGTTGCATGATGGGTCTTTCTACAAACAGCTTCTTGTCTTGTGACGAACTCAGACTCCCACTCATTCTTTACATAGATGACTTTGAAGTATGCAACCCTCTGGGGACGTCTCGCAAGAAGCATAAAGTCACGTGTCTGTATTGGGTTTTTGCAGACATCCCTGCTGCCCTGAGATCTACTCTAAGTTCCATTTATCTAGCCATTCTTTGTAAGGCAAATGACGTCAAGCAATATGGATACCCAGAGGTGTTGGAACCACTGCTTAAAGATTTGAAAAGCTTTGAAGAGGATGGCATTTTTGTGTCAAGTATAGGCAAAGTGGTAAAGGGTACTGTATATGCTGTCGTTGCCGATAATGTTGCAGCTCACTCCATAGCTGGGTTTCTCCAAAAATTTTCTTCCTCAAACTATTGTCGTTTTTGCACTGGAGTGCGTTCACAGATCCAGGAACATGAAGTTAGAGAAGGAATGTTTCCTCTACGCACTGAGCCCAACCACACCTTGCATGTCAAAGCAGCGTTATCTAACACTGCTGAAGCTCATCATTGTGGAGTAAAAAGACAGTGTCCCATCTCTGATAAATTGAGCTATTTTCATGCTACATCAGGGTAGCCCCCTGATGCTTTACATGATTTACTTGAAGGGATTGTACCTTTAGAACTGGCACTGTGTCTCAATTTGTTTATAAAGAAGAAATACCTTTCTCTTCTGGAGCTAAACTCTTTAATGTCTTGTTTTCCTTACAAATGGAATGACAAAGTAAACTGTCCACAGGCTATCCCCCTTACTTTTGCAATACATAGGAGTATAGGAGGCAATGCACACGAAAACTGGTGCTTGTTACGGATGCTGCCTTTCATGATTGGTGACAAAGTACCAGAAGATGACCCAGCGTGGCAGGTTTTGATGACCTTGAAAGATGTAGTTGAACTTGCGATGGCTCCTGTTCACACAAAGGAAACAATCGGATACATGGATAGCAAGATCAGTGAACACCGTTACAGGTATTTAAGTGTGTTTCCAGATGAGAAATTAAAACCAAAGCATCATTTCCTGGAACATTATCCATTGCTTACAACTGCTTTTGGCCCACTTGTATTTCTCTGGACCATGCGATTCGAAGCCAAACACCGATTCTTAAAAAGGATTGCGAGTCAGACGGGGTCATTCAGAAACATTCTCAAGACAATGGCAAAAAAACATCAATCGATGATTGCATGTCACTTTCATGATGCTAGCATTCTAAGGCCAAAACTCTTGTTGTCCAGGATGACTCAAGTGTCCGTGGATGTTCTAAAAGAAAACATCAAGGAGAAATTTGCAAAGATGTTTCCCAGTGCAGTGGTTGTCAACATGACCAACAAAGTCACCATATTAGGCACAGACTATTGTGTTGGAATGTTGGTGCATTTTGGATCAACGGGAGGGTTGCCTGACTTTGGAGAAATACTCCAAATAATTGTTGTGTATGAAAGTCCTGTCTTTGTTCTAAAGTTGCTAAGTGGGGGGTACCATGAGCACCTGAGGAGCTTCAAAGTAGAGCCCACAGGAGAGATTGAAGTCGTTCAGCATTCAGAGATGAAAGATGCCTACCCCTTAGCTGCCTATAATACACGATATGGGCGAATGATGTCCCTGAAACACTTCATTTACATACCAGAGTAGGTTTTAAACTTAAATTGAAATAATGATGTATTCTCAATTGTTTGTGTGTTTACCAAGTAAACCTGTCAAATTTCAACAGACTTATGTTCTCTGTCTCTTTCCAGTGGATGCCAACACAAAAGAAAAGTGCCAGTCCAGTTGCGTCATAGACGCAAACAATATCCAAAAGCTGAAGCTTCCATCAGGAATTCCTGAGAAGGTGGAACATCTTATTTTTTAAATCGTTCAGACATTCCAGTTAGATTGGGAATTTGACCTACTCTATGAAGACAAAGACTTTGGGAACCAATATTTCACTCTCTCTTCAACGGGTGACCTAGAGGACATAGCGACTGTAAAATTGGTAAGAAAAGAGCCTTTAATCACCCTTGACTTGTATCCAGTAGAAGAATCCGGGGCGTCATCCACACAAAGTACCTTGGAGACCTGCCCAGCAAATGATGGTGAAGTGAGCAACTCTCTTGCAAATGTTGGTGAACCATCAACCTCAGAAGCTGTTTTAATTCCTGAGTTATGTTGCTCTGCTCCCTGGCCAGTACCATTTCAAATGAAAAGTTTTCTCGTGACATTGAACTTATTCTTGCAGAGGCAAACAACTCATATCTTGCTTGTGAAACTCACTTCAATAATGCAAGTGTTAAATCTGCAATAATGCAAGACCTCGCCAAAGCTATATTTACTTACACAGCTTACCCTTCAAGTGTGCAAATATCTTCAGTAGCTGAAGCCCTTTTTCAGAAGTATCCATGTCTAAAGGAGCCTGGGTCGTTTGGAGGGATTTACGGCTGGCAGCAGCGCCTCAAATATAAGATGCATAATTTTCGTGCCAAGTTGAAATCACAAAACTATACATATCCAGAGTTGGAAGTTAACACATTGAAAAGAAAGCTACCGAGAGATGCAGCACCAGCCAAAAACGTGAAGCGGCCGAGGAGGGCGGAAGTAAATTATCTTCCTCCATATCCTGTTGGTGAAAATCAGGACACATTAGAAAAGGATAGGCTTGAATTAGTCGATGAGTTGAAGACAATGAACAACGAAAAGGTAATTGAAGAAAAAATGTTAAGAACCTTTTCAATTCGAAGAAAAGAGGTTGTGACCAACAAACATAAACTCAAATTTACAAAATGTAACAGGAATTCATTCTAAGCCGTGTTTAGCAATCACTGAAAAAAATCCCTTGTCTTTTCCTAAATTTATGCACATGTTGTCAGATTATGTTACTTTTATTGCTGACATTTTTTCTGTTTATATGGTCTCTTATGACGCAGTGAGCTCACAGAACAACTGTATTTTCACTAAAATGCATCTCCTTTTAGGTCCAGAGCATTGAGAAAAAATGGATATACTTGTCTGTTGCCTCATTGAGTACCTTGGGGAAAACCATGAAGAGCTCTTTCAAGACTGCCAGGTATGCTATTAAATGATTGATCAGCAACACTATGTATTCAAACGAATACACAAAAAATGCGCTGATGCCATTGTTTCATTTCTATTGTTGATAAGAGTAATTAAGCCAATAAATATTTTTTTCGATTTGCTGATTGTCGAACCAATGCTTGGAAAGAGTAGACCTAGTCCCTGTCTAGACGATCACAAGTATTTTCAAAACCACTGATTTTTCTGGCAGGTCACTGAAACAGTTTCAGTGTTTAAGAGGATTTCAGTGTTTAAAAAATAAAGTGTTCATTGAATTTTTTTTATTGCAATCACCTTTGTCCGTTTTGAAGTAAATTCAACCATCTCTTAATGAGCAACTTTTAATTAGTTATATTGGCTATATATTTCTAATAATAATTAGGTAGATGAGCAATACCTGCTGTCAAAGGGTAAACATCACCCAATTTTATTAAGTAATTACTACTATAATATATTAGGTAAAATTTATCCAATTTAATTGAGTTTGTTTTAACTTATAAATTTAGGTGCTTTTTACCCAAAAATATGGGGTAGAATTTACTCCTTTAAAGTGAGTGCAAATTGTTACCTCAATTTTATTGAGTAGATTTTATAGGTTGTTTTTTACAGTGCAGGAATAAATCATGTCGATGCATATCCTTTATTTAATAATAGTTTATGGCAAATTGTTAAACAACACTAAGTCTCAGACACAGGTATGTTCTTTTTAAAAAAAAGCTGACTATTTTAAATTCTAACAGAAAAATACCCTCCTTTGATCATCATATATCAACATGACCAGAACAATGTTTATATTGGTGTGTTTTCTCTGACATGATGATCAAAGGAGGGTATTTTTCTGTAAATAAAATAAAGGATATGCATCGACATGATTTATTCCTGCACTGTAAAAAACAACCTATAAAATCTACTCAATAAAATTGAGGTAACAATTTGCACTCACTTTAAAGGAGTAAATTCTACCCCATATTTTTGGGTAAAAAGCCTAGTGGTCTAGTGGGTTAAACCACTGAACTGGTAATCAAAAGGTTGCTGGTTCGATCCCAGCAGCCACCACCAGTGTGTCCTTGAGCAAGACACTTTACTCCATGTTGCTCCAGGGGGATTGTCCCTGTAATAAGTGCACTGTAAGTCGCTTCGGATAAAAGCGTCTGCCAAATGACTAAATGTAAAATGTAAATGTAAATACAGACCCATAGTGTCCTACTGTGTTATGAGCCAGGGACACATTGCCAGACTTGCAGGGGTTATAAAACATAGAAGATAAAACCGGAAAACAGAAAAACCAATCATCTGATTAACAAGTCATAAAAACATACAATTATAAACATTCTTTGGGACATCTTGATAAGGAAGAAACATTCCTATACTTCATGCTGTTCTGAGACAGACACCCGCTGTTAGTCTAGCTGTAAGAAACCAACATTTTGTTTGATGGTGTGAGGTGTCGTATAGACAGGACATGACACATGGCAGCAGAACAAAAAACTTTAAGTTTTAAGCTGGTCTTAGAAGAACCATCACACGCATACCCCAAATTAAACTCTCTCTCGCTCTCTAATATACTATGCACACATATCAGACTGTTTTCACACCATGATTTCCTTGTTAAAAGATCTAGTGTGAATGGGAGGGAGGGGTGCTCAGGTAACGAGGGAACAAAGAAACTCCCAACATTAGCCCGTAGTTCATTTCCATTTGAACATCTGACTGCAAACACAAGTATGTTCTTTTTAAACTTAAAACCTGATTTTCAAAATATGTAATCGTATTTCAGTTAAAAACACTATTTAGCTATTTTAGCTAACATCACTGCTTCTAATTCTTTATCTCATCTTGTATTGCTTCATTCACAGACATTACGGACAAAGACCAAGCATTCTGAAACCGCATCCTCATCTCTACTACAAAGAAGGGGGGTGGGAAACAACTAGGTCTGGAAATTACACACACAAAAAAACCTGAACAACAAAAAGGGTGTCATAAATGCACACTGGCTGACTGCAACAGCTTTCAACACACGCAAGTTATTTTTCATACTCAAGTAAACCTTTGATTACCAAGTCATAAAAACACACCAATATAAACTTTGTTCGGGTCATGTTGATAAGAAATACAGACCCATAGTGTCCTACTGTGTTATGAGCCAGGGACACATGGCCAAACTGGTAGGGGGTTAGAAAACCTAGAAGATAAGCCCCGGAAAAACAGAAAAAACAATCATCTGATTAACAAGTCATAAAAACACACAATTATAAACTTTCTTTGGGTCATCTTGATAAGGAAGAAACATTCCTAGACTTCATGCTGTTCTGAGACAGATACCCGCTGTTAGTCTAGCTGTAAGAAACCAACATTTTGTTAGATGGTGTGAGGTGTCGTATAGACAGGACATGACACGTGGCAGCAGAACAAAAAAACTTTTTAAGTTTTAAACTGGTCTTAGAAGAACCATCACACGCATAACACAATTTAAACTCTCTCTCTCTCTAATATCCAATGCACACACATCAGACTGTTTTCACACCATGATTTGCTTGTTAAAAGATCTAGTGTGAAAGCATCGTCTTGCTTTGTGAATGGGAGGGGGTTATCAGGTAACGAGGGAACAAAGAAACTCACAACAACTGACGCTCTGCGCAGATCTGGCACATTTCCCATTTTGCTTTATGCTTACAAACATAGAAAAATGTACTTTAAGGTGTAATCTTGTGTGTTTTTGTTTATTCAAGCACAAAAGAGAATGTTAAAGTGGTCTTAGATTTAGTTACACAGCCCTTATCCCTAGAGTCTTTAACTACTTTACTTTGAGGGTTAGATTTCAGAAATATAAATAGAGTGCGGGCCAGTTTTTACCAAATCCTTCTTTTTTATGTTATTTTGTATTTCTGTTACAGTTCTGTTGCGCAATCATCACATCTAAGGGTGCATTCCAATCGCATTCATGTGCCCAGCGCACTAAGAAGGGCAGATCCATTGAAGTGTAAGTTCTGGACGGAGTTGAACACGTGTTTTCTTTAATATAGCCGTATTTTCAAAATTATTGAAAGGAGTAATAAAAAACAGTATAATTTTCCATTATGTAAACCCTTCCTTTAGTTACTTTCAAGGTAACAAGGCATGTTCGGAATGCGACATATCGCGTGCGCAAACTGACTGACTGTTGCTGTGGATTGCAGAGTTGTACATAACATCACTTTTCTTGAAAGACCAATTAAATCTTTTTCTTAGAGATTAATTTATCATTATAAGTGGTGGAAATTACTTTCGTATTGAATGTTTGTGACTTTCAAAGAAGTGGTGTCACAGGACGTTTAATTCTTAAAACAAACCGTTCTTCATGTTTCTTCACTTCCTTGAAATGTTAAGGCGGGCTAAAGATGATTTGCGGACCGCATTTGGCCCGCGGGCTGCCAGTTGACAAGCCCTGCCCTAGAGTCATAGGCAAAAGGTTTCAAAATGCGACCCCTTTAAGAAATGAAAGCTCTGCGTAGATCTGGCACATTTCCCATTTTGCTTTATGCTTACAAACATACAAAAAATGTGCTTTAAGGTGTAATCTTGTGTGTTTTTATTTTTCAAGCACAAAAGAGAATGGATTGCGGGCCAGTTTTTACCAAATCCTTCTTTCTTATGTTATTTTGTATTTCTGTTACAGTTCTGTTGCGCAATCATCACATCTAAGGGTGCATTCCAATCGCATTCATGTGCCCAGCGCACTAAGAAGGGCAGATCCATTGAAGTGTAAGTTCTGGACGGAGTTGAACACGTGTTTTCTTTAATATAGCCGTATTTTCAAAAATATTGAAAGGAGTAATAAAAAACAGTATAATTTTCCATTATGTAAACCCTTCCTTTAGTTACTTTCAAGGTAACAAGGCATGTTCGGAATGCGACATATCGCGTGCGCAAACTGACTGACTGTTGCTGTGGATTGCAGAGTTGTACATAACATCACTTTTCTTGAAAGACCAATTAAATCTTTTTCTTAGAGATTAATTTATCATTATAAGTGGTGGAAATTACTTTCGTATTGAATGTTTGTGACTTTCAAAGAAGTGGTGTCACAGGACGTTTAATTCTTAAAACAAACCGTTCTTCATGTTTCTTCACTTCCTTGAAATGTTAAGGCGGGCTAAAGATGATTTGCGGACCGCATTTGGCCCGCGGGCTGCCAGTTGACAAGCCCTGCCCTAGAGTCATAGGCAAAAGGTTTCAAAATGCGACCCCTTTAAGAAATGAAAGCTCTGCGTAGATCTGGCACATTTCCCATTTTGCTTTATGCTTACAAACATACAAAAAATGTGCTTTAAGGTGTAATCTTGTGTGTTTTTTATTATTCAAGCACAAAAGAGAATGGATTGCGGGCCAGTTTTTACCAAATCCTTCTTTCTTATGTTATTTTGTATTTCTGTTACAGTTCTGTTGCGCAATCATCACATCTAAGGGTGCATTCCAATCGCATTCATGTGCCCAGCGCACTAAGAAGGGCAGATCCATTGAAGTGTAAGTTCTGGACGGAGTTGAACACGTGTTTTCTTTAATATAGCCGTATTTTCAAAAATATTGAAAGGAGTAATAAAAAACAGTATAATTTTCCATTATGTAAACCCTTCCTTTAGTTACTTTCAAGGTAACAAGGCATGTTCGGAATGCGACATATCGCGTGCGCAAACTGACTGACTGTTGCTGTGGATTGCAGAGTTGTACATAACATCACTTTTCTTGAAAGACCAATTAAATCTTTTTCTTAGAGATTAATTTATC
The DNA here is from genome assembly GCA_008369825.1 of Triplophysa tibetana. Taxonomy (NCBI): domain Eukaryota; kingdom Metazoa; phylum Chordata; class Actinopteri; order Cypriniformes; family Nemacheilidae; genus Triplophysa; species Triplophysa tibetana. Next base: position 11,124 of record SOYY01000093.1, read on the forward strand.
ATTATAAGTGGTGGAAATTACTTTCGTATTGAATGTTTGTGACTTTCAAAGAAGTGGTGTCACAGGACGTTTAATTCTTAAAACAAACCGTTCTTCATGTTTCTTCACTTCCTTGAAATGTTAAGGCGGGCTAAAGATGATTTGCGGACCGCATTTGGCCCGCGGGCTGCCAGTTGACAAGCCCTGCCCTAGAGTCATAGGCAAAAGGTTTCAAAATGCGACCCCTTTAAGAAATGAAAGCTCTGCGTAGATCTGGCACATTTCCCATTTTGCTTTATGCTTACAAACATACAAAAAATGTGCTTTAAGGTGTAATCTTGTGTGTTTTTATTTTTCAAGCACAAAAGAGAATGGATTGCGGGCCAGTTTTTACCAAATCCTTCTTTCTTATGTTATTTTGTATTTCTGTTACAGTTCTGTTGCGCAATCATCACATCTAAGGGTGCATTCCAATCGCATTCATGTGCCCAGCGCACTAAGAAGGGCAGATCCATTGAAGTGTAAGTTCTGGACGGAGTTGAACACGTGTTTTCTTTAATATAGCCGTATTTTCAAAAATATTGAAAGGAGTAATAAAAAACAGTATAATTTTCCATTATGTAAACCCTTCCTTTAGTTACTTTCAAGGTAACAAGGCATGTTCGGAATGCGACATATCGCGTGCGCAAACTGACTGACTGTTGCTGTGGATTGCAGAGTTGTACATAACATCACTTTTCTTGAAAGACCAATTAAATCTTTTTCTTAGAGATTAATTTATCATTATAAGTGGTGGAAATTACTCTCGTATTGAATGTTTGTGACTTTCAAAGAAGTGGTGTCACAGGACGTTTAATTCTTAAAACAAACCGTTCTTCATGTTTCTTCACTTCCTTGAAATGTTAAGGCGGGCTAAAGATGATTTGCGGACCGCATTTGGCCCGCGGGCTGCCAGTTGACAAGCCCTGCCCTAGAGTCATAGGCAAAAGGTTTCAAAATGCGACCCCTTTAAGAAATGAAAGCTCTGCGTAGATCTGGCACATTTCCCATTTGCTTTATGCTTACAAACATACAAAAAATGTGCTTTAAGGTGTAATCTTGTGTGTTTTTTATTATTCAAGCACAAAAGAGAATGGATTGCGGGCCAGTTTTTACCAAATCCTTCTTTCTTATGTTATTTTGTATTTCTGTTACAGTTCTGTTGCGCAATCATCACATCTAAGGGTGCATTCCAATCGCATTCATGTGCCCAGCGCACTAAGAAGGGCAGATCCATTGAAGTGTAAGTTCTGGACGGAGTTGAACACGTGTTTTCTTTAATATAGCCGTATTTTCAAAAATATTGAAAGGAGTAATAAAAAACAGTATAATTTTCCATTATGTAAACCCTTCCTTTAGTTACTTTCAAGGTAACAAGGCATGTTCGGAATGCGACATATCGCGTGCGCAAACTGACTGACTGTTGCTGTGGATTGCAGAGTTGTACATAACATCACTTTTCTTGAAAGACCAATTAAATCTTTTTCTTAGAGATTAATTTATCATTATAAGTGGTGGAAATTACTTTCGTATTGAATGTTTGTGACTTTCAAAGAAGTGGTGTCACAGGACGTTTAATTCTTAAAACAAACCGTTCTTCATGTTTCTTCACTTCCTTGAAATGTTAAGGCGGGCTAAAGATGATTTGCGGACCGCATTTGGCCCGCGGGCTGCCAGTTGACAAGCCCTGCCCTAGAGTCATAGGCAAAAGGTTTCAAAATGCGACCCCTTTAAGAAATGAAAGCTCTGCGTAGATCTGGCACATTTCCCATTTTGCTTTATGCTTACAAACATACAAAAAATGTGCTTTAAGGTGTAATCTTGTGTGTTTTTTATTATTCAAGCACAAAAGAGAATGGATTGCGGGCCAGTTTTTACCAAATCCTTCTTTCTTATGTTATTTTGTATTTCTGTTACAGTTCTGTTGCGCAATCATCACATCTAAGGGTGCATTCCAATCGCATTCATGTGCCCAGCGCACTAAGAAGGGCAGATCCATTGAAGTGTAAGTTCTGGACGGAGTTGAACACGTGTTTTCTTTAATATAGCCGTATTTTCAAAAATATTGAAAGGAGTAATAAAAAACAGTATAATTTTCCATTATGTAAACCCTTCCTTTAGTTACTTTCAAGGTAACAAGGCATGTTCGGAATGCGACATATCGCGTGCGCAAACTGACTGACTGTTGCTGTGGATTGCAGAGTTGTACATAACATCACTTTTCTTGAAAGACCAATTAAATCTTTTTCTTAGAGATTAATTTATCATTATAAGTGGTGGAAATTACTTTCGTATTGAATGTTTGTGACTTTCAAAGAAGTGGTGTCACAGGACGTTTAATTCTTAAAACAAACCGTTCTTCATGTTTCTTCACTTCCTTGAAATGTTAAGGCGGGCTAAAGATGATTTGCGGACCGCATTTGGCCCGCGGGCTGCCAGTTGACAAGCCCTGCCCTAGAGTCATAGGCAAAAGGTTTCAAAATGCGACCCCTTTAAGAAATGAAAGCTCTGCGTAGATCTGGCACATTTCCCATTTTGCTTTATGCTTACAAACATACAAAAAATGTGCTTTAAGGTGTAATCTTGTGTGTTTTTATTTTTCAAGCACAAAAGAGAATGGATTGCGGGCCAGTTTTTACCAAATCCTTCTTTCTTATGTTATTTTGTATTTCTGTTACAGTTCTGTTGCGCAATCATCACATCTAAGGGTGCATTCCAATCGCATTCATGTGCCCAGCGCACTAAGAAGGGCAGATCCATTGAAGTGTAAGTTCTGGACGGAGTTGAACACGTGTTTTCTTTAATATAGCCGTATTTTCAAAAATATTGAAAGGAGTAATAAAAAACAGTATAATTTTCCATTATGTAAACCCTTCCTTTAGTTACTTTCAAGGTAACAAGGCATGTTCGGAATGCGACATATCGTGTGCGCAAACTGACTGACTGTTGCTGTGGATTGCAGAGTTGTACATAACATCACTTTTCTTGAAAGACCAATTAAATCTTTTTCTTAGAGATTAATTTATCATTATAAGTGGTGGAAATTACTTTCGTATTGAATGTTTGTGACTTTCAAAGAAGTGGTGTCACAGGACGTTTAATTCTTAAAACAAACCGTTCTTCATGTTTCTTCACTTCCTTGAAATGTTAAGGCGGGCTAAAGATGATTTGCGGACCGCATTTGGCCCGCGGGCTGCCAGTTGACAAGCCCTGCCCTAGAGTCATAGGCAAAAGGTTTCAAAATGCGACCCCTTTAAGAAATTAAAGCTCTGCGTAGATCTGGCACATTTCCCATTTTGCTTTATGCTTACAAACATACAAAAAATGTGCTTTAAGGTGTAATCTTGTGTGTTTTTATTTTTCAAGCACAAAAGAGAATGGATTGCGGGCCAGTTTTTACCAAATCCTTCTTTCTTATGTTATTTTGTATTTCTGTTACAGTTCTGTTGCGCAATCATCACATCTAAGGGTGCATTCCAATCGCATTCATGTGCCCAGCGTACTTAGAAGGGCAGATCCATTGAAATATAGCTTCAGCGCTAGTTCTGCAAGGAAGACTCAATCCTGCATCACTCACTACCAATCAACAACCAACCAATCACCTTCCAACATGAAACATAAAAGATCGCCACTTACCCCTTTCTATGTCCGCAGTCGAAGCAACAGTGAATCGCCCCCATCCTCCCCACCACCACCAGGTGTCCCTGTCTATATAACCCCAGGGGGGTTGGCTACGCCCCTGCCTTACCATCTCAAGGCGGGAAGTGGAGGACTTCTTGGCCCTCTGGATGCGAGCCACGGACAGGGCCTACTAACCATCTTTATTATAACCATATATACTCTGTCTATCAGCTGTTCAATAAATGTTGAATACTCAACTTTGCCCTTCCGAGTCTTTCTGGTAGAACTGTAAGATCTGGACGGAGATGAACACGTGTTCTCTTTAATATAGCCGTATTTTCAAACATATTGAAAGCAGTAATAAAACCCGTATAATTTTCCATTATCTGAACCCTTCCTTTTGTAACTTTCAAGGTAACAAGGCGTGTTTGGAACGCGACCTAACGTGTGCGCAAACTGACTGCCTGTTGCAGTGGATTGCCGAGTTGTACATTACATCACGTTTCTTGAAAGACCGATCAAATCGCTTTCTTAGACATTAATTTATCATTATAAGCGGTGGAAATTACTTTTGTATTGAATGTTTGGGACTTTCAAAGAAAACTGGTCGCAGGAACTTTAATTCTTAAAACAAACCGTTCTTCAAGTTTCTTCTCTTCCTTGAAATGTTAAGTCGGGGTAAAGATGATTTGCTGACCGCATTTGGCCCGCGGGCTGCCAGTTGACAAGCCCTGCCCTGGAGTCATAGGCAAAAGGTTTAAAAATGTGACCCCTTTAAGAACTGACGCTCTGCGCAGATCTGGCACATTTCCCATTTTGCTTTATGCTTACAAACATTCAAAAATGTGCTTTAAGGTGTAATCTTGTGTAGTGACTGGATCAGTGTGAAAAAAGCCATTCAACCCCTGACTCCCTTTTGTCCCGGTTTCTAGATACCATCATCTAAAGATCAAAGCAAGTATGGCTCCATGAGTCTGGGTTTGCGTTTGGAACTCGCACCGATAGTGTGATAACCATTTGGTTTCTCTGTAGGACATTTACGACTTCGTAGCTTCAAAGCATTGCTTTTAAGTCTCTGTCTCACCTCTTACTTAACATCTGAGCTAACCAGAGAAACTTCTCTGACAAATAGGAACTTATGTGCTTAAACTGTCCTTTCATAAAAATGTATCTAAATGTCTGGTTATATGTTGGCGCTCGTGGCATTATAAATACTCTGTAACTGTTAGATATGCAAGTTTTGATTTAGGGTTCATTTGATGTATTCAAACGTTGGGAGGATTCACAGCTCAAAGACTTGCATGTTTCATATGTTACTACACATCTCTGAATTCCCTATATGATGAGCTATGTTATAAAAACATAGCATGCATCAAACTTTATCCATAACTAACTTTAGGTATTAAATGCTAACTGACCATACTGTCACAGCCATGCAAATGAGGCGCCATAAGAAAGGACCTCTCTTTGGCCCACGGATCTCCTTCTTGGCATTGGCCCACAGACCATCTGGGGGCAGGGCAGGTATGCATTTAAAACACCTTCACCGATCCACTTCGGAGCGTCTCTTGATTTAGGAATTGGAAGGGAAAAGAAAGAGGACAATCTAACGGACACCCCCGCTTGGGCCCCCCTCTGGGGTCCCTGATTAAGCCATGGAACTCCAGACTCAGGACCTAAACTCAGCGTTTCAACAGGACTGCATTCTGAAACCATTCAAGATTTCCATCCACACGAATACGGATATTGGTCCAACATCGAGATTGCAAGTATCCGTTTCTAAATACAGAGTAGCTGCGTTAAGAGCGTGCCTCTTTGTTAAAGATGATTCTATTGGTTTTCAGACATGTTTTACCTGCCTCGCGGCCATATCTCTGTCTCTCTCCCTCCCTCTCTCTATCTCTGCGCTTCGTAGCGCGCTTGTGTTTCATGTATTTGTTTGTCGTCATTTTGTTTACCATGTAGAGTAGAGTTTAATAAAAATCCATAAAGGCATTTGTGATGAGTTCTCTTTGTTCAGGCTTACAAACTTGGTCACTTAAACTGTGTTTCGATCTATGCTACCTCTGCTCTTAATTCTGTTTGTTAAATTCACGTTACTTATAGTAATGAGATAACGTTGGTGTATAAAATCATTGATGCATTTGCTGGACGAATACATATAGGATTTTTATCACTATACTGCTAATCAGAATTGTAAAATATGTATGTGTAATGACGATTATTATACATATTTTCCTTTGAGCTAAACTAATTCCTTGACTGAAATTGACGTTCTAAATAACTCATTTCATATATGTTTGATCTTGATAGATCTGGTGGAGAATCTTATTTGTTGAGTAAACTCATCCTTAATTCAACATGCAGCTAAAATCGCTACACTTGTGTGTTTTTGTTTATTCAAGTACAACAGAGAATGTTAAAGTGGTCTTAGATTTAGTTACACAGCCTTTATCCCTGGAGTCTTTACCTACATTTCTTTGAGGGTTAGATTTCAGAAATATAAATAGAGTGCGGGCCAGTTTTTACCAAATCCTTCTTTTTATGTTATTTTGTATTTCTGTTACAGTTCTGTTGCGCAATCATCACATCTAAGGGTGCATTCCAATCGCATTCATGTGCCCAGCGCACTAAGAAGGGCAGATCCATTGAAGTGTAAGTTCTGGACGGAGTTGAACACGTGTTCCCTTTCTGTCGGTCTCTCGACGTTGTGTCGAGAACGACAGATGGGGGTTCGCCCTTGAGAACGAATCAACTCTGACTACTATAGAAAAGGCCAATGAAATTTGGCGAATGAAATTTGCATGCCGGGCTCCGCCCCCGGATATCCGGTATAAAAGGAAGCCGGCGTGCAGCATTCATTTACCTTTTGTTCTTCAGAGCCATCGCTCATGAGTACAACTCAGGATTCAATCCTCTACAACTACACTGCTGGTGCTACGACGTGTTACAGCGGATCGTCCCTTACTGCAGCGACCTTCCCCTGGGCGTCTCGGCGGTTCCGGAGGTGTTAGAGATTTTTTCTAAAAAGTCCTTTTCAGGACTGACTGAGCATTCTCCAGCGCGGCATGTCCCGCTGTTCTCTTGGGTGCGGCACCCTCATTGAGGAGGGGGATGGACACGATCGCTGCATTAGGTGTCTGGGCGTCCAGCACACTGAAGCAGCGTTCGTTGACACATCTGCCCGCACTGCGGGCAGATTGTCATTCAGAAAGTTGCGGTCACGGGTGACTGTCTTCCTACGGGAACCAGCCACCATTTCGTTTGGTACACGGGCTGTGACATTGGTGGCTACGGCCCCAAAGTCCACGACATCGGGGCTACGGCCTCGAGGTCTGCCTGTATTAGCAGCGTTAAGTGATATGGGGAACTCTGCGAACGTAAACCCGCCAGCCAAGTACTCACGGGCCGATCGCACCCCGATTCGCTCTTCTGAACGTTCCCCAACCGGCGGTGGCATACCGTCCGGATCCTCAGCCACGCATTCGGAAACGATGTGTGACATAGATGAGATGTCGCTCGCAGCATCGGAGGGAGACTGGCATCCGACGAATCCGAGCTCCACCCCCAGCAGTCGAGTTTAGGACGAAGCAGAAGTGATGTCATCCGTGCTAACCCGGGGATACGTGGTTCCTGAAGTCGGAGCGCGGTGCAAACCGCGCCCAGCCCGGGTGCTATGTTTTCCCGGAGGTGCACGAGGAGCTGTGTAAAACTTAGAACGCTCCACTCACGGACCGTTTCAGTGAAACCAGCTCCGGCTCCCTTACTTCCCTCGATGGTGGGGCAGCCAAGGACTACGTCGAGATCCCCCGGGTGGAACGTCCGCCCGCGGTGCACATGTGCCGCGGACGGCTACCACCTGGGGGGAATCGGCCACGTCTACCGTCCAAAGCGCGTAAGACTTCGGCATCACTGGTGTCGAAGGCTTGCGATGCTGCGGGCCAGGCTGCCTCCTCTCTCTATGCCATGGCCATCCTGCAGGCGAAGGCGTTGAGAGAGCCCCACGATGGTAAGGCCGACCCGGGTATAATGCAGGATTTCCTGGGTCGGACGATGTCCACGGTAGTGGTCCAGGAGAGACACCCCCGGCTATACCTTGTGCAGAAGAGTGACATCAAGGAAGTACGCTTTCTTGATGCACCCATCTCGCAGGGTGGGTTGTTGGTATAACCCGTCGAGGACTGCGCTCAGCAGTTTTTGACGGTGAAGCAGACAGTGGCAATTAGCCACATTTTTTCACGCCGCGACTCGGCCGCCTACAGGCCTCCGAGATCTCACGTGACGTCTGCTTCCCTGCAACCCAGGACCCCTTCGACATCGGCTCCGGTTCCTGTGCCCCCACAGGCGGCACCCCGGAAGCGGAAATCGAGGGGGAAACCTCCACCCCGTCAGCAACCTTCTCGCGAGAAGGGACACTGACGGGAAGACCCCAGGGAGAACAACATCGGGTCCGAACCTTCACAGCCACGGCTCTGATTGGTCGGTACGGGACGGCTCCTGCCTCGTCACCAAAGCCGGACCCTTTTCAGGGCCTGGCGCCCACTTACTCACAGAATTTTTCGGTTCTTCCCGGGTGTACTTGCAGCCGATCGCACACTCCACTGGACTGTGCCCGGCAAACCCGACCTCACGCCCTGGCGAGGCGTAGGGTTGTATACACACGACAGCTGCTACCACTCTCAAACCGACAGTGTGTGCAGCTGTCCCGCTAGGCAGGTAAGTAGGCGGAGCCAACCTTTTCTCCGGGGACCCCCCGTGACAGATGGTTAGCTCCGCCAGCCGACGAACCACCCCCCGTGGGAATGATGAAGCAGACCGTCCCCTTGGTCACCCTGTACAGTCCCTGGGAGCTCGAGAGCTGCCCACACTGTCTCGCTGACTAATGAGGGCGGTCCGTCTTGGTTACTCGATCCAGTTCGCCAGAGACTCTCCCAAAGTTTGGGGCATCATCCCTCCCTCGGTCGAGGCAGGGACGCCTCCGTACTTCGGGTAGAGGTCAACACCCCGGAAGCGGAAATCGAGGGGGAAACCTCCACCCCGTCAGCAACCTTCTCGCGAGAAGGGACACTGACGGGAAGACCCCAGGGAGAACAACATCGGGCCCGAACCTTCACAGCCACGGCTCTGATTGGTCGGTACGGGACGGCTCCTGCCTCGTCACCAAAGCCGGACCCTTTTCAGGGCCTGGCGCCCTCTTACTCACAGAGTTTTTCGGTTCTTCCCGGGTGTACTTGCAGCCGATCGCACACTCCACTGGACTGTGCCCGGCAAACCCGACCTCACGCCCTGGCGAGGCGTAGGGTCGTATACACACGACAGCTGCTACCACTCTCAAACCGACAGTGTGTGCAGCTGTCCCGCTAGGCAGGTAAGTAGGCGGAGCCAACCGTTTCTCCGGGGACCCCCCGTGACAGATGGTTAGCTCCGCCAGCCGACGAACCACCCCCGTGGGAATGATGAAGCAGACCGTCCCCTTGGTCACCCTGTACAGTCCCTGGGAGCTCGAGAGCTGCCCACACTGTCTTGCTGACTAATGAGGGCGGTCCGTCTTGGTTACTCGATCCAGTTCGCCAGAGACTCTCCCAAAGTTTGGGGCATCATCCCTCCCTCGGTCGAGGCAGGGACGCCTCCGTACTTCGGGTAGAGGTCACCACCCTTCTGGCAAACAGGCATCGAGCTCGTCCCTCAAAACCAAGATGTTCAGTGGGTCACGACCCGCACTTCATCGTTCCCAAAAAGACGGTGGATTGCGCCCAAAGGTCTGCGTACCCGGAACAGAGCACCTTCACAAGCTGCCGTTCAGGGTGCTCAAACAGAGGCGCGTCCAGACATCTATCAGGTGTCAGGATTGGTTCGCGGCAATCGACCTGAAGGACGCTTACTTTCATGTCTCGGTCCTCCTCGACACCAGCCGTTCCCACGGTTCTCGTGTGAGAGGCGGGCATATCAGTACAGAGTCCTCCCTTTCGGTCTGTCCCTGATCGCCCTTTCTCCCTTAGGGGAAGAAGGCGAGCGGGTACTAAACTACCTCAGCGACTGGCCTACCCTGGCACACTCGCGAGATCTGTTGTGTACAGGAAGGGACCTGGTGCTCCGGCACCTAGATCGATTGGGACTCCAGGTCAACCAAGAGAGGGGCAAGCTCTCCTCAGTGCAGAGCATCCTCTCTCTTGGTATGGAACTCAACTCTGTCACCACGGCGGCGCTACTGTCCGCAGTTGCGCCCAACCAGTGTTGAACTGTCTGAAATGAACATTTTAGACAGATAGCGGTCCCCCTGAAACAATTCAGAGGCTCCTGGGACACATGGCGTCCTCGCGGTTTGATAACCCTCGGGTTGATGCACATGTGACCGCTCCAACACTGGTTTCAGAGTCGAGTTCCGAGGAGAGCGTGGCACACTGGCAGCAGGAGGCATGGTGATGCCGCCCTGCTGCCAACGCACCATAACCCCTAGTCTTTATGACTTTTTTGACGGACTCAGGTCCCTCTGGGCAGGTTATGAGGCAGGTCGTGGTGACGGCTGACGTCTCCCTGTAGGGGTGCGGTGCAGTGTGCAACGAGCACGCAGGTGGGGTGTTGGACGAACCCCCGCCTGCGCTGGCATATCAATTGCCAAGAGTTTTGGGCTGTGCTACTTGCACTGAGCAGGCTACGGCCTCTCATGTAAGACATGCACGTGCTGGTCCGAGGACAGCACTATAGCTGTAGCGAGCACAGATCGTCAGGGTGGCGTTCGCTCACAGCAGCTAACACAACTTGCTTGACGCCTCCTCCGGTGAAGTCAACATGTGACCCGTTCCCTGCGGGCCACACACACCCCAGGCAAACTGAACTAGACAGCCGACGTGCTCTCTCGCCAGTTTATGCCTCGTGGAGAGTGGCGACTTCACCCCCCGCGCACCAGCTCATTTGGAGGCTGTTCGGGTAGGCCCAGGTAAACCTGTTCGCCTCCCGCAACACCACCATTTGCCCGCTTGATATTCCTGCCCTCGGCACGGATATCCGTGCGCACAGCTGACCGCGGGATGGGTGGAAGCACACCTTCCCCCCCCAGGAGCCTCCTTGCACAGACGCTGTGCAAGGTCAGGGAGCAGGAGCACCAGGTGTTATTGGTTACACCACACCGGTCTAACCGCACTTGGCTTCAGAGCTAATGCTCTGGACAGCGACTCCCCCTGAACCATTCCCCTGACAGAGGACCTGCTCTATCAGGGGACGGACACGTTCTGGCATCCCAGATCTGACCTCTGGAACACCCATGTCTGGTCTCTAGAGGGGACGAGAAGATCCTGAGATGGCTACTCCCCCTCTCGGCGGAGACCATCACCCAGGCTAGGGCCCCATCTACTAGGCGGTTACACGCCTCTAGACGGCGCCTCTTCTCGTCCTGGTGTCTCTCTCAAGGAGAAAGACCCACTGAGGTGCTCGATCAGGATTGTGTTTTCCTTCTTACGAGACTGGAGACTAACATCTCCCCTCCACGCTGAATATGTATGTAGTCGCTCCTGCCACTCATCACGACTCAGTCGGTGGAAAGTTTCTAGGGCAACACGACCTGGTCACCAGGTTCCTAAGGGGCGCGAGAGGGTGTAATCCGCCTCACCTCCGCTCCATACCCTCTTGGGATCCTAAGTGGTCCTGGGGAGCCTAAGGGCCCCCCAAGAGCCCCTCGGAGGTTCCGATCTTCCTCACTGAGTAAGACGGCCCTCCTGACGGCGCTCACTTCCTTCAAGAGGGTAGAGGACCACAGAGCATCCTCCGTGTTCCAGGATTGCCTTAAATTCGGCCCTGGAAACTCTCACGTTAGCTTGAAACCCAGGACCGGATGCGTGCCCAAGAAGTTCCCACTACTCCCTCCGGGGCCAGGTGGTGAACTTGCAGGCGCTCCCCATAGGGGAGGAAGACCCAACCCGATCAGTGTTGTGTCCAGTACGTGCTGGACCGCACGCCGGGCTTCTTTAGCTCTGACCAGCTCCGTGTCTGTTGGAGGACAGCAGAAGGGGAAGGCTGTCTCCAAACAGAGGCTGGCGCACTGGGTCGTGGACACCGTTACGACGGCATCCCGATCTCAGAGTCTCCCATGCCCATTGGTAGTGAGGGCTCACTCCACACGGAGTTTAGCCACCTCCTGGGCACTGGCAGAAGCGCCTCTCTAGCAGACATCTATAGAGCTGCGGGTTGGGCTACGCCCAAACACCTTCACAAGGGTTAACAACTTTTTTGTAAACCCGGTGTCAGCCCACGTCCTGCGTGGCGACATGTAGGACTGGCATCCGGGGGGGCGTATGCCTGCGAAAGCACCTTTCCACCCTTTAACAGGTTGGGTCAGTGTGCTATCTACCTTTTCTTCTTACCCAAACACATGGCTAAGAAACTGGTACCTCACCTACCTCCCTTCTTACCCAGACACTGGTTAAGAATAGGCATTCCATCCATCACCAAACAAGCACCACCTGGGGGCTGGCTGGGCAGAGCAGCCTTCCCCCTTAGGCCGGGATACCATGTGAGCTATCACAGATAGCTCTAACCGGACCTAGTGCTACCGGACGTATGTAACACCCCCTCCGTGGGCTGTTCCGTCTGATGTATCCTCATGAGTATGGTTCCCACTCCTGGTAACCCATGAGCTTCCCTAGGTGGACCTCCACCTCGCGGTTAACTACTCAGTCCGCACGTTCCATGCGTTCTCCTCCAAGGACGAGACCATACCTATATCCACCATTTTCCTCCCCACGGGCAGGAGGTGGCCTCTGCAGCGCATTCCTGATTAAGGAAGTGGCGCTTACCCGGTGTAAACCCGAGCCGGACGGCCTCTCGCCTGTAGAGAGCTAAGGCCCCGTCCGTGAAAGGTTACCGGTCAGGGCTGTACCCATCTTTCTCTTAGAAAGCTCTGGAACCCCCCGACCACCACACTGGAAGGTTACAGTTTCGCGAAAGCATCGAGCTGACACGCCCAGGCTTGTTACCGTCGCTTCGCTAGAGATTGTGACGCGATACAGCGTTGTGGCGTTTTCCATAGGCAACCCCATCTGTCGTTCTCGACACAACGTCGAGAGACCGACAGAAAGGGAACGTCTTGGTTACGTATGTAACCTCAGTTCCCTGATGGAGGGAACGAGACGTTGTGTCCCTTATGCCACAAACACGTATCGTATTCTGCTGCAGTCGTGAGAGGCTCTCAGGCTCTTCAGAACAAGAGGTAAATGAATGCTGCACGCCGGCTTCCTTTTATACCGGATATCCGGGGGCGGAGCCCGGCATGCAAATTTCATTCTCCAAATTTCATTGGCCTTTTCTATAGTAGTCAGAGTTGATTGGTTCTCAAGGGCGAACCCCATCTGTCGTTCTCGACACAACGTCGAGAGACCGACAGAAAGGGAACTGAGGTTACATACGTAACCAAGACGTTTTAAATTGATTTGACACAGTCACTTGGCCATTACAACTCTTGCCACAAAACAAATAGCAACATCAACAATTTTGACATTACATTATGTCTGCATTCTATGATATGTAGAGTACCGTTTTTTGTCTAATAACCACAAAATATATCTCTTTTAACTACGGGAAGTACAAAATAACTTACTGATTGACCATGTTATTAATATTAGATTAGATTCAACTTTATTGTCATTACACATATACAAGTACAGTGTAACGAAATGTAGTTTAGGTCTAACCAAAAGTGCAATTAGCAAGTGCAGATATACAGTGTGAATAAATACAGAATACAATTTTAGGGAAATACTATACAAATGTTGTATGAAAATATGACAGTCGGTATGTGCTATGAACAATATATACAGAAGGCTATATACTGTGAACATTAATGTACAGGTGGTTATGAACAGATAACAATATAGACAATACAATAGTGCAAGTGACTTGAGTGTGCATTAATTACAGACATTAGCTATTAAAGTTGCAGTGCAGTAGATGAGTTAATGAGGTTATTAATGGTACGGTGCAGTACATAAGTTAATGCAGTTATTGAAGTTATAGTGCAATACATGAGTAGATGCAGATAATACAGTTACAGTGTATTAGATGAGTTAGTGCAGTTATTGAAGTTACATTGCAGTAGATGCGTTAATGCGGTATTAAGGTTACAGTGCAGTAGATGAGTTAATGCAGTTTTTGAAGTTACCGTGCAATAGATGAGTGGATGCAGTTAGTTATGCAATAGATGCAATAGATGAGTTACAGTGCAGTAGATGAGTTAATGCAGTTATGAACGTAGTTTATTAGTGCAAATGAGCATTCAGTGTAATATTCCTGGTGTGCAAGTGAGCAGTATAGAGTGCAAATGATGCTATGTGTGTGTAAACAGTCCGGTAGAGCAGATACATGAAGTACTGGTGTGTACAGTTCAGTCATGGATGCAGCCCTGTTATGCAATGTAAACAATGTAGTAGCAGCATTAAAGTTAAAGTTATGAGGGTTAGTGGAATCAGTGGGGAGCAGAGTTCAATAATGAAACAGCACTGGGAAAAAAGCTGTTTCCTAGTCTGCTGGTTCTTATCCGGAGGCACCTGAAGCGCCTACCGGAAGGCAGGAGAGTAAACAGTCTATGAGTGGGGTGAGAGGAGTCCTTGAGAATGCTGCGAGCTCGACGCAGACAGCCTTTCCTCTGGATGTCCTCAATGGAAGGGAGTGTAGTCCCTGTGATGTGCTGGGCTGTTTTCACCACCCGCTGCAGTGCCTTGCGCTCAGCAACAGAACAGTTCCCGTATCAGACTGTGACACAGTTGGTCAGGATGCTCTCTATCGTGCAGCGATAGAAGTTCACCAGGATAGTTGAAGACAGTTGGTTCTTCTTCAGTGTCCTCAGAAAGAAGAGACGCTGGTGAGCCTTCTTGACCAGGCATGAGGTGTTGGTGGTCCAGGACAGGTCCTCCGAAATATGGGTCCCCAGGAACTTAAAACTGGAAACACGTTCAACAGCCATCCATTAATGTGGATGGGGTCGTGTGTGCCTCCTTTCGCCTTCCTGAAGTCCACGATGATCTCCTTTGTCTTGGAGGTGTTAAGGAGCAGGTTGTTGTCTGAGCACCATGTGGCCAGGTGCCGTACCTCCTCCCTGTAATTAGTCTCATCGTTGTTGCTGATGAGACCAATCACTGTTGTATCGTCTGCGAACTTGATGAAGGAGTTAGATCCATTCACAGGCCTGCAGTCGAGTGTGAAAAGGGAGTAGAGAAAGGGGCTCAGCACGCAGCCCTGTGGTACACCAGTGTTGAGGGTGATGGTGGTGGAGCAGATGTCGCCTAACCTAACAAGCTGAGGCCTGTTCGTCAGGAAATCCATTATCCAGTTGCAGGTTGAATTGTTAATTCCTAGGTTTCCAAGTTTGATGATTAGCTTGGAAGGGATGACGCTATTGAATGCAGAGCTGAAGTCTACAAACAGCATGCGTGCATAAGTGTCCTTATTGTCCAGATGTGTGAGCACAGAGTGCAGCACCATAGACACCGCATCATCTGTGCTCCTATCGCTACGGTAGGCAAATTGGTATGGGTCCAGTGTGGATGGTAGAGAGTCTTTTAGGTGTGACAGGACCAGCCGCTCGAAGCACTTCATAACAATGGGTGTGAGTGCTACAGGGCGGTAGTCGTTCAGGCATGTCGGGCTGGACTGTTTTGGAATGGGAACAATGGAGGTGGATTTGAAAGATGCTGGAACAACTGCTTGGGCGAGGGACAGGTTGAAGATATCCGTGAAGACCCCAGCGAGCTGCTCCGCACATGCCCGCAGTACGCGACCAGGGATGCCATGAGGGCCAGCAGCCTTGCGTGCGTTTATCCGGCTTAGTGCAGTGTAAACATCTGTGGAGTTTAGTTTGATGAATACCTGTATGATGGCCATTCTATACCTGCATGATGGCCATTATCATATGATACAACATGTGGAGGCGTTTCTTGGCTCGCCTTATGTGTGCAGTTACTGTTACAAAGGTTACACAAACAGACTGAATCACGATTGTAAATATAATTGTTCTGTATGCAATGACGTTCAGTGTTACAAACAGATTAAAAGGTCAATTCACTGTCCAGACTGTTTGCGCTTCTGTAAATCAGCGTATTGTTTTAATGCCCGTAAAAGGGCTTCTGATGATGGATCTGGTAGATCAGCTTGTGATACAACCAAATACTGTAGCAAATGCGGTAGGCGTTATCATGTAGCCACAAGCAAGACCCAGCCGCATAAATGTCCGGCACTCTGTTGTTTCTATTGTGGGGTGGATGTAAGCCATGAGGGCTCTCATGAGTGTTTCATACAACCGGCTCCATTCAAAGTGATTAAAGGCAAATACATATTTTATGACTTTGAAACACGCTCTGATGCTGGTAAACACATTGCAAATTATGTTTGTGCCATGACATTTAGTGGCAAGGCATTTGAGTGGGGTGGTGAGAATTGTATCGAGCAGTTCATCCACCAGTTTAGAAGGCCAAAATATTAAAACTACACATTCGTGGCACACAATGGTGCGGGTTTTGATAACTTCTTAATCCTAGAATATTTCTGCAAGGTGGGGCTCTTGCTTAATTTAGTCATGCAGGGTTGCAGATTAACCTTCATGTATGACGAGACTTTCAAACAGCGTTACATTGACAGTTTCTCATTTATGCCCATGGCACTAGCAAAGACACCTGCTGCCTTTAATTTGATAACCACAGAGAAGGGTTACTTTCCCCACTTCTTTAACCGGACAGAGAATCAACGCTATGTAGGGCCCTATCCCTCCAAACATTACTATGGGTACTCGACAATGTCAGACAGCGCCAGGGTTAAGTTTGACCAGTGGTATGATACACGCAAAGGAAAGATCTTTGACTTCAAGAAGGAGATTGCTATGTACTGCATGAACGATGTTGTTTTACTTCGTGAGGCTTGCATTACGTACAGGAAGGAGTTCATTGAATGTACACAGGTAGATCCATTCAGCTTTACAACTTTAGCATCCTGCTGTATGGGTGTGTTCAAATCACACTTTCTCACCCCTAACACAATAGCCCTGACACATAATAATGCATACATACACCAGCACAAGACATTCTCGAATGTTTCGATCAAGTGGCTTGAATATGTGAAAAAGACACGTGATGTGGACATTCACCACGCATTGACTCAGGGTGAAATGAAGTTTGGCAGTTTCTATGTTGATGGCTATTACGAACAATCTGGTGTAAGGAAAGCCCTTGATTTCGCAGGTTGCTATTTTCACGGCCATGATGAATGTTTCAGATCTGATGATATCAATCCACAGTCCAAACTGACATATGGAATACATTTGAAAATGTTTAAGTATAGGCTTGAGGTTTTGAGGAAATCATACAATCTTGATGTTGAGGTCATGTGGGAGTGTCGTTGGAGGGAGCTTAAGAGAACTGATCCTGATGTAATTCACTTTATGTCCACTTACTCTGCACCTGAAAGATTGAAACCGCATGATTCGTTGTTTGGCGGCCGCACAAATTCTTACAAGCTGTTCCACAAAGCGGCAGAGGGAGTGAAGATTAGGTATGTTGATTTTACCAGTCTGTATCCATTTGTTCGGTCTCGAAGGCCCTACACCATTGGCCATCCTGAAATAATCTTCAAGGATTTTCAAAAAATTGTAAATTATTTTGGGTTAGTCAAAGCTAAGGTCCTTCCACCCCGTGGGTTACTCCATCCCGTGCTACCTTACCGATGTCAAGGAAAGGTCATGTTTCCCCTTTGTCGCACCAGTGCAGAAGAGCTAAGCAAAGTTATGCCTTGCACACACACTGATGAGGAAAGATCGATTTCCAGGACATGGGTTAGTCTTGAATTGTTGAAAGCTATTGAGAAAAACGATGTAGTCTTGAACATTTTCGAGGTATGGCTTTTTCCACAAAAACCTAACAGTCTGTTTGGCGGGTATGTGAAAACATTTTTGAGTTTTAAACAGCAGGCCTCAGGCTACCCCTCACATGTAACCACTGAGGAGGACAAACAGGCCTACATAGACGACTATCGCCAGAAAGAGGGAATACAGCTGGATTCTCAAAAAATCTATCACAACCCTGCCCAACGTTTAATTAACAAATTATTGCTTAATTCGTTGTGGGGGAGGTTCTCCCTCAGAGAGAACATGCCTAATTGCAAGCCTTTGCAAAGTGCCTCGGATTTTTCTCAGTTTATCTTTGGTTGTCAGTATGAGGTGAAATATTTCATGTTTGTATCTGATGAAGTTGCCTTGGTACAATGTGGTCATCGGTGCGTTTACTACAGGGCATGCTCGGCTGGAACTGTACAACCTCATGGATAGGTTGGGTGATAGGCTGCTCTAAAGTGATACGAATAGTGTCATTTATGTGTCTAGAGATGGAGATTGGGAACCCCCCCTCGGTCCTTATTTAGGGGATCTTACAAATGAACTTGATTCAGATGATTATATTATAGAAGTAGCTTCTGGAGGGCCGAAAACCTATGGCTATAGGACTTCTAAGTGTAAAGTTACGATGAAATGTAAAGGCATTACCCTGAACTCTCTTAACTCTAAAGTCATTACACTCTACTCCTTAATTTGACTTGTTGACAGCTATGTGACATCGCCTGACAGCACTTAACACCTCCTTGCTCGCACAGACAGTATTGTCAGGAATAAAAAGAACTTTACACTGAGAAACAAATCAGTTGTTAAAAGGTTCAAGGTGGTTTATAACAAACGACAGCTTCTCCCTGATTACTCTTCCCTATGGGTACTAATAATATTTTTGGGTATCGGGGTGTGCAAGAGACAGAGGGTTTTGATTTCAGATTTCAACACCCGTTTTGCTATGTAATAAGTGGACCTTCCAACTCTGGGAAGACGTATTTTGTCAAAATGTTGCTACAAAATGCCAGGAGTCTGATTTCTGAAAACATTGAAAACATTGTGTATATATATGATAGTTGGCAACCTTTGTATGATGATTTGTTGAAAATGTATGACATTAAATTTATAGAAGGTATACCACAGAGTCTTAATGATGATCGTTTGTTTCCACCCAACAAAACAAATTTTTTAATTTTGGATGATATTATAAAAGATGCTAGTGGTAATTCTGAAGTTGAAAGAGTGTTCACAAATTATGTTCACCACAAAAATCTGAATGCATTGTATATTGTTCAAAACTTGTTCTGTCAGGGCAAGGCTAGCAGGACAATCAGCTTGAACACAAATTATCTGGTATTGTTCAAGAACCCCCGAGACAATACCCAAATTAATGTGCTGGCCATACAGATGTACCCCAGAAACACAAAGTTTTTTATGGATTGTTATCAAGATGCTACCCGCATACCTTTTGGTTACCTAATGATCGACTTTAAAGTGAAAACACCAGAGCCATATCGTCTCAGAACAGATCTGCTCTCACACAACCCTGTTGTCTACATTCAGTAAAGACCACACTGACGTAATTAGAGATGTCTGCAAGACTTGTTAGAAACCTGGCTCTTTTAAAGCTGTTATTAAAAGCTACACCTAAACAAAGACGCGTTATTTTAGAGGATGCCACAGACGAGTTCATTTTAACTTTGTGCGAAGTGGCTCTAAACGTACTTCATGGTAATGTACCACTTACATCACAGCAATATCAGAAGCTGAAGAGAAGAAGAAGTGAAATCAAAATTGTTGCTGACAAACAGGTTGGATTTAGAAGGAAAAGAAAGTTAATCAATCAGCAAGGCGGATTTCTTCTACCTCTTCTAAGCGTCGCAATTCCGTTCATTACCAGTTTAATTACTTCTAAATAAGTATTGATGGAGTATGCTGAAAAAATGTTTCTAGTACCACAAAGTCAGTTGGATAAGATCAAGACTGTTACCCCACGTGAGACTATTCAACAGGTTGTAGAGAATGACTTGGACATGACTATAAGAAATATTTTGAACCGCCCTGATCTGGGTTCATATGAAAAGGCTAAGATGTACACCGGTGTTTTACAGAGATTTTTAACACTGTCTAAACAAAATGACAGGGAATCCAGCACATTAACATTAACCATACCACAGGATGACCGCATTGAAAAAGAAAACCCTACTGTAACAGATAGTGTGAGTGGTGATGATACTATGGACAATGTTGTGGACGACATTTTAAAGAATGTTCCAAAGAGGAGTGTGAAAAATGTTCGATAAATTTTAGATAAAATGTCCAAAAGTAAAGAGATCACATCCTGGGGGGGTTCAGGAGAGTTTGTGTTTAAAGGTAGAACGATCCCTGGTTCACACATGTACGATTTACTTAAAGGCGTGACGGCACCTCAAAAGATTGCTGATGAACGGAAACCGCATGGTTGGAACGAGTTTCTGGAGGCCATTGCCATTTTTAAATATACCATACTCTATGGTTCCAAACCACTATGTCAGACATGCTGTAAACTCATTTAAACACAGATCGTTACAGACTGTAACCGTATCACCTGAGGGGGGTAGAAAAAGAATAGGAAAGCGTACGAATACCCCTTCAACACAATCAAATTATCCGGAAGGCAATGCATTTCAATCACCCACTCTTAACCCGGCCCGTTGGATAAGTTTTTAAGCTCTGAGATTTACATGATTGTTTTATTGTTATTATATGTATTGTTCAATGTTTTGCATATGAATAAAAGCTCAGAAACAACATATTTATGTTCTTTAGTATTTATTGAAAACATCATACATAAACATTTCGCCTATTTGTACACACTGAATACAATTTAAAGCACTTTCATTACATTGAACATGTTTTAGTTTTTTAACAAAAGCTGATACAATTTTATCATTTTTAACCAAATCATCACTATACATTCTCATAACATAATCATAATCAAACCCTTTAGCCATGGGGTAGAGAAAAAACACACAATGCTGTGCGCATATGTCTGATGAATAATCTTGGACTTGAAAGTTCGAATGCTGTATCTCCTTAGAATTGCATTTTAAAAAGTTTTTAATATTTTGTGGAAATCCTTGGTAATCTGGTTTATTACCAAAACTGTCGAAAAAACATCCTACACCATCCTCATTTACGTAAATGGCTAACCAGTGTTGTCCCGGGATTCCAGATGGATGTGTGTTCATTATAACCATCAAGGGGAATTTTTTTAATTGATTTTTGGGTAGATAGTCGTACGGTAGCACACCAAGAAAATTTACATTGCAGGAGACCTTATCCATCACTGCCGTAAGCTGTATAGTATTCATTTTGATTTCTTAATAGTAATCAACCAGTATCTGACGACGATTTGAAACTTCAAGAACACTGTCAAATGTAGCATAAAGTAGCAGATTTATTGTGCGGGGTAGAGGCTGTCTAAAACGTGCTTCCAGTCTAATATTACCACTCTTGATTAGTGATATATGCTGCGAGCATTCAGAATCTGTTGTCAGGTTGAACATATAAATTGTGTATCCAAATAAGAATTCTTCTCGGTCAATAGATAGGGACTGATTTTTAAGGTGTCTTCCAGAAGCCAATGCTAACTGGTAAAATTCCCTCACTGCAGACCCATTTTCATATTCAGGCTGTAGCGGTTTCGCAGTGTGTTGTTGCCCATCACCATAGATGGCTAAGAATTCTAAATCATAATTTTTAAACGCGAAGGGTTTTTTATCATATGAACCTACAAATGCATCATTATCAACCATAGCTAGTAGAATAGATTTTGGTAGAGTTCCTAAGAACAGGTTTTCTTGAGTGCTCACCCTGGAACCAACTGGTATTGAAAAAATGTTCATACATACTCTGTCCATAGGGTATTTAGCGGTGGTAGAGAGCAGGGCCTGCGCATGGTCCAGCCTTACAGCTGGTTATACTGACACTTTTTTCACAAATAGCGAGGCTGTGAGGATGTTTAGTTTATAGGCTACATTGTCACTCCTCATCAAGCAAAATTCGTCTTTACCCCTGGTCATCCTTATTTTAATGTCCACTCCATTAAGCATCAGTTTTTCTTGAAAGAATATATCACTATGTACGGGTGTAAGAAGCTGGAACACGTTGCTGCCGTTGGTAAAGGCCACTCTCTTTGTCAGACCGTGATTACCCCCTGCAGGGTCAGGAGTATCCATATGCCCGGCCGTATCTTTGTAAAAGAGCCCCGCAGAGAAAAGTGTTTCCAGGGCACCCTTGCCATAATTTGTAAGTAGTTCTATTATACAACGATAAGGATGTGTACTTGAACTCTGTGATATAAGATGATCCCCAAGCGACACATCAACTTGTGAAAATATTGTTGCTCCTGGATTGTTAATAAGACCCACGGGAGCTCCGTCTGCAATATCTGTGCCATCAGGATTTGTGATTTTGAGGCGTAAAAACAACATTGTGTTGTTCAGATCCACGTAGTCCTCCCCCGTTCCAGCAATAAAAAATTCCAAAGGTGTTGAGTCCGATATGGCAGATAAAGGGGGCACTTCAATGTATGTATTTATTTCAATAGAGGTTTGAGGCAGCGGTACTGTAAACAGGTCCAGTTCGGTTTTTAAACACTCTTCTGACATGCTGTGTAGTAATGCCATGTTCTAAAATATTGTTTTAACTGTTTTCTTTGCTCTTTTTGCAGCAGCACCCCTTGTTGTAGTCTTGCGCTTACGTTTGACAACTGATGTTTTCTTCGGCTGTCGTTTTCTTTTCTTCTGCGTCTCACCACTCCTCCGAGTCCCTGGTGGTTTGGTCATTGTTTTGCGAGACATTACCATCAACCCCGAACCATCTTGGGTGTTGTTGTTGTGATTATTAAAAGAGTGCGATAAGGTATTGCTAACAACATCGCTTAGTATATTTTTTGCGGCTGATTTGAGATGCGGCTTTGCTATGTTAAATCCACGTTTTAGTAGGGGCACAGCCATGCGTAGTAGACCGCGAAAAAGACCACCCAGACCAGCTCCGTACATAACCCCTCCCCCAGCATAGCCGGGGATTCTATTGCCTGCCTGATTCTGGTAATATGCCACGTAACGCATGGGGTCGACATTGTGGTTGTTGAAATACACCAATCTCCAATTGTATTTTTCAAAAAAACGTAGTGTTTTACGGGTCTAAAGTGTAATTTAGCACAGACTTTTCCGTAACTGAAACGCACGTCTTGATTTTGATCGTCTTTTACTTGTATGCTTATCTCGGTGATGGTAGATTTATTAATCGACACGTAATGGGGTCGGTCGTATCTAACACAGTAAGCCTTGTTACTCTCGCCTTCTATGTGTACACACCTTAATAGAGGGACATGATAATCACCAACTGATTGATATTCTATTATATCGGTGTATATATACATTGTATAGTAACCACCATTTATGTCTGCTTGATGCGGTGCGTACGTAACAGTCTGGTCACCGGTTTCTATAGCAACCCCGTGGTTTAATCCTAAAATAGTAGACAGCTTTCCGTAAAATGTCAATGAAGTATTCTGTGGACCTTTCAGAAACACCTTATTTTTAACATGGTCAAATCCAAAACTCACACCCGATGGCAGATTTGTATTGATCTCCCTGATCAAGAAAACAACGTCGTCATAATATCCATACTTTATTCTGCAAAGTTTGTTTGATATCTTTGGATCCCTGTTGATGAAAATCTCAATTTCTTTGTCATTAGAGGGTTTGTCACTATATATTGTCCTGGCCCCCCCATGGTCCAGAATGAAAGCAGCATCGTCCTCATTAAATGTGTACCACGACGTAGGATATTCAAATTCTATCAATCCTACTTCCCATTCTCCTTTCAGGTTTATAGTTCTCGTTAAGAGGGTTGTAAAATTAGATATTTTATTCTCCGGATAAACAGACGAAGATGCGTTGCAGGGGAGTGTAACATAAAAGCCAACCTCAGCCATTGTAGGTTTTACACAAATGTATACATTCTAGAAAGGTTACTTTGTCTTATGGCTTCTGTACATCCCCCAATTCTTTTTGATCAATCCATGAGGCAAATTTCGCAGGCCATCCGAGCCATTGTACCAGCAATAATATTTTTTTACCTCTCTTCTTCTTGTCTAAAATTTTTTCCACTTTAAATTTCTTGTTTTTACATACAAGAATTTTTTGTATTTCTTTTTCAAAAAAAACACCCTCAATAACATCTCCGTCGTAATCACTCAATCTGTAGACAGGCGGGTCTCTTGGGATACATGTGGTTATGGTGAAAAACTCCTGCGTGTAGTTTTCCTCATAGCCTTTGGTAAATGGACCTCTTATTTTAGAAATTCGCACAATATCCCCCACTTTGTACTTAAAGGAGGGTTTGACACGGCGAGATCTGCTATCACCATATAGATTATGTAGCACCACAGATTCATTTTCTTTGTTCACATCAATCGGCCTCATCTTGATACTCCTATGATAGGAGGCGTTGTACCCCTGCGTTATGTCTTGAAGTATGTCAATATAGCGTTTTGAGTTTGTCGCTGTTAAATACCTCCACATCCTACCTTTTAAGGTTCTGTTAAACCGTTCAACAACACATGACTTTAATTCAGAAGCTGTTGCGAAATGTGTAATGTTATACTTTTTTATGAGTTTTTGAAAGTGCTTGTTAAAGAACTCCGTCCCCCTATCGGTCTGTAACCTAACGGGGTTTCGTTCTTCCAGTATGGACTCAAAGGCTTTAGCCACTTCTGCGCCAGTTTTGTTTTTTAACACACGAGTCCAAGCATATTTACTGAAAAGATCTATGCAGGTCAACAGAAAGTTGTTGTTGTCATTTTCTTTTGCATATGCTGACATGTCCACTAGATCGGCCTGGAACTGCATGTCAATACCATAAACAAAAACCCTATTCCTTTTGTATTTTAGAGGAGCAGTTTTGTGCAGTGTGTAAGTATCCTGCCCGGAGAGCCATTCTGATACCTCTTTATCAGTTAAACGAACACCGGTTTCTTTTAAAACAGCATCTTTAAACGTTTTTTACCACTTAAAGAACCGGGGTTTGAAGGTGTGTAATAAACGTTTTTCATTTGTTCTTCAGACATAATGCCGCACCAGTATCCAAAAAAGAATAACCAAGATAGTTTCAGTGTTGTGGGTTTTTATTTAAAACGAGTAAAAGATAATACATCATACGTCATCTAGACTGTGTAGGAATTTTATACACATCACAATGTTTTTCTCAAGTATGTAATCAACAAGTGATTCAATAATCTCACAAACATTAGTATGATCATTTCTTGATTTTGTAATTACACATAAATCAGTTACATACATACACATACATAATAAGTCTATAATTCTAATAGAATTTCCAAATTCAGTCATCAAATCAAAGATTTTTCTGATAGTTACAGCAATTGTTTCACCCGCATCAATGCATATATGCATCAATTCAGTCCACTCATTTGACAGACTTCTTACAACAGACATTAGATTCTTGAGTTTTGTAAATCGTTTAACATCAACACCACATCTGTTTACAACAAAAACAGATGAACCAGCACCGTCATCAACAATCTTACACAATAAGTTGGTCATTTCACATCTTAAACGTCGTTTAAGTAGACATTTAGCCAGCCCCGTTGCATAGCATGATTTCCCCATAACGGTGTTAGACTCTGTCAATTTGGACAAAACCTTTCCAACTGTCCACAGCGTCATAGACAATCTTTTCACTGTTGGTATCCACAAGTTTTTCTCTGACTTGGCGAAGCTTTTCCAAAATGTAGGCCTCGTCACGCAGTTCGTGCAAAATTGTGTCAACTGGCCCCGGAATCCTCAGGGGATGGATCCTTAAATCACAATGGGCAAGCGCTTCAGCTATGATGTGTTGAAGCTCTGGTTTAATCATACCACGTGACAGCTCATCAAAGTTAGTGTCAAAAAAATAGGCATCAGGTTCAAACAGACAGCTGTGTCTAATTTGGCTAGGATGGTCGACTTCGCAACCGATACAGAGTTCTTTCATCTTTTTGTTGATAAGATGCTCCAGAAGTACCACCACAGTTGCCTTTATGATCTTGAATCCATCAGCGCGAATACAACCGTCTGTGTCGTCGATACCCGCAAAGGCCGCGGCTCCTGCTAATGCACCAGCATTGCCGTACGGAGTCGTGATGAAAGTCAGGTTGTGATAACCCAGATCCTTACAAAATTTATCCAACCAGCTGTTGTCATAAACTGGCAAGTCGTTATCCATTGGTGTTGCATTGTCGTCAGGCATTGATAGACCAGTCCAGGGGTTGATGGCGCAAGTGGTGGTTGACAGAGTTTCTTGAGACATGTTAACCGATTGTAGCGAGTGAAGCATACTGAACCCTATTAATGGCTGTAGTAAGTGGGTGGGGTTAAGAGGCGGTCCTTGGAGTTGGTGTCACACCTCTCTGGGTGGAACAGTTTAACTTTAACGGAAGTGTATCGTTCATAGTGATCACACCATTTAAACATTTTATCAATACATGAGAAAATGTTGTCAAGCAAACGGACATCTTTCCACTGAAACAAAAATATCAAGTCATAGTGCATGTGATGCTCAGACTGTGTAATCGGATAGACATATTCACGGAGCTTTGTCTTGTTGTTGCATCGAAAAATATAAACGGTGTCATCCGGTAGCTTTTTCCTATGGTCCCCTACCACACGATACCTTGTTTCAGGAATATCACCATCCCACTCCGCGGTGTACAAAGGGTCGTCGCCGCACTCGTTTAAATCTCTCCAAACATAATTAAAGAATATAAACCAGTCTTTGGTAGGAAAAATCAGACAGGGGTCCTGTGATGTGAGATCATCTCCAAGATCACCTGTATAGAGCTCGACGCAGCGCGATTTCTTGTCAAATATATACCGCCCCATGCGATTGCCAGACATAGAAAAATCACGTTTTACAAAATCATAGTCTTCATGGAGGAAGTTTGTCAGACTAACTCTCTGTTTTTTCTTAGGTGCATAAGTAAGCTTTTCATCCATTTCCACAGATCCTCTTGTCGCCGAAATACACATAACTTTTCGGACAGTTTTAGGAGCCTTTGGAGCAGCCATCGTACCAGTAGAGTGGGGACTTTTTAAAAATACAGCTTTTCTTAACATTGTTTAAATACCCTAGTATGATCAGGGGAGGGGTGGTATGTGAAACAACTATATCTGGAAAATATCAACATCAGTGCTTGTTTTCTTTAACTTTTTATTCCCCTCATTCACAGGAGGTCAATGTATGGTCAATGACCACCTGTGAAGGGGGGGTGTGTGACAGCGAGGTCTGGGCATTACAAACATCTTTTATGATCAACAACAAAGGGTCATAAATGTACACACTTGCACGATCAAAGGGGGGTCATAATCATAAAACACAGCAGGGGGACAATTAGGGGGTCATAATCATAAAACACAGCAGGAGCCATAAAATTAAGTAATAAATCACTTTTCTTGATACACGGTGTATCATATCTTCTTCTAACGGGTTTGTATGAGCAGTTGAGACTGTTCCGCAACCCAACGCTGGTTCTTCCAGAGTGGGGCTACTAACAGCACCTTGTGCACCTGTTCTATGATTCTCCTGATCGTCTGTGGTATGAGTGCGAATGAGGGGAGGCATAGAGGAGCCGGTTATGCCAGTTGTGGGCCAAGGCATCCCTGTCCTTCGAAATATAAGTGGGGCAATGAGTTTTGTCTTCTGAGGTAAAAAGTTTGACTTCTGTCTTGCCAAAGACTTCCCAGATTTTCTGAACCGACCTGGGATAGAGCGTCAATTCCTCTGAAGTGAAGTTGCCAACGATAGCATATCTGCTCCCTGGTTCACTCTGCCCGGCACATGAGTTGCCCTCAGTGAGCGGAGATTGCACTGGGCCCATTCCAAGAGGGGAAGTGCCAGGGAAATAAGGCATCTTGAGGAGAGGCCTCCCTGGTGATTTAAACAGGACACCACTGTCCGATTGGACTAAGATGTGGCGGTCCTGTAAGACCGGCAGAAAGTAGCGAAGGGCCAGCCATACTGCCTGCATTTCCACGTGGTTGATGTGCAGTCCCTGTTCCTGAATTGACCAGTGGCCGAAGGCCTGTGCGCCACCATGCAGAGCCCCCAAGCCGTGTTGGGAAAGAGCCACGTCCATGTACTTTATGTGAGGAGCTAGAGACAGGCCGAAGGGTAGGACAGTGTATTGATAAGAAAATCCTTCGTAGGCGAATCTCAAGAATCGTCTGTGATGGGGGGCTATCTGGATGTGGAAAAACGCGCCTTTTAGATCCAGGGAGAAACACCAGTCCCCTTGGAATTTTTGCAAGAGGATTTGTTTTAGAGTTAACATTCTGAAGTGGCGTTTCTTGAGGGCACTGTTCAGATGTCTGAGATAGAGGATGGGGCGGAAAATAGCGGCTATAGAGGCCTGGGCATCTCTATGGGTCCTTTCCCCAGTTAGTTCATCACCTCTGTGTGCAGGACGTGAGGGTCTGCGCCCTGCACTCAGGTGGGAAGCACCCTGCAAAAGCGCGGGGACCTATGACCGAACTGGGTTGTATAGCGCCTTACTTTTATCCCCAGGGCCCAATCTGATACCCCGTGTCAAAAAGTGGTAGGGGTTCTCCCTTGGAGGTCGACAAGGCTTCCCTCCAAAGCGTGTACGTTTTCGGCATCTCTGGTGTTGAAAGCTTACACTGCTGCGGGTCATACTGCCTCAGCTCTTCCAGCCATCGAGGTCCGTAGGGCATCTGCTTCCCCCATCCCACCAACAACTGGGCCCCTTTTCGGTCCCTGGGAGCCTGGTCGGAACTTCCCAGACCACCATGGTGGCTACGGAACACGATCCATCCTGGCTATGCGATTTAATTCACCAGATGACCGCCCAAGATTCGGGGAATCCTCTCCTCCTCAGTCAGATGCAGGGATACTCCTGTGCTTTATCAGATGTCAGGACTGGTTCATGGCGATCGACCTGACAGACACGTACTTTCATATCTCGATCCTCACTCATCATCGACCATTCCTGCGGTTTTGCTTTTGAAGGATGGGCAAATCAGTACAGGGTCCTCCCCTTTGGTCTGTCCCTGTCTCCACGAGTCTTCACAAAGGTCGTGGAAGCTGCCCTCGCTCCCCTTTGGCAGCAGGGTGTGCGCACACTCAACTGTCTCTAGACTGGCTCATCTTGGCACACTCGCGAGATCTGTTGTGTACACACAGGGACCTGGTGCTGCTGCACGTAGACCGTTTGGGCCTTCATGTCAACCGATAGAAGAGCAGGCTCTCCCCTGTGTAGAGCATCTTATTTTCTTGGTATGGAACTCGACCATGAAAGTGTGCGAACCCTCCAACGAACACGCATAGTCAGTGCTGAACTGTTTGAACCGTTTCAAGCCGCAGCCAGCGGTCCCCCTGAATGTATTTCAGAGGCTCCTGGGACACATGGCATCTTCGGCGAGGGTGGTCCCACTCCGGTTGATCCTCATTAGACCGTTCCAGCACTGGCTACAGAGTCGGGTTCCCTGGAGAGCGTGGCACACCGGCAGCAGACGTGTTTCCATCAAACCTTTCTGCCTACGAACCCCAACTCCCTGGTCTTCAATGACCTTTTTATGGACAGAGGTTCCTCTCGGGCAGGTTTTGACCTGAACCAGAAAGTGACGTGCAGTCCAGCTCTTTAGGGTGCAGTTCGTGCGGGCACAGGTGGACCTGTTCACCTCCCTGGACACCACCCATTGCACGGTATGGTACTCCCTGACCGAGGCCCCCACAAAGTTCCGACCACTCCCTTTTCGACCACTCCCAAAACTTGCAGGCATATATAGGGTCAGCGTGCTGTTTCCGTCTCCCTTCTTTCCCCACTGGGTGAAGAACAGGCATTTCGTGCGGGCACAGGTGGACCTGTGGATCCATAACTAAGCACCTCCTGCTGGTGGACTGGGCAGAGCAGCCTTGCCTCCTAAGGACGGGTATCAGCTGAGATATCTACCATAAAGCTCTAACCGGACCTAGTGCCCCAGACGAACCAACCCTCCTTTAGGGAGGTTCCGTCTGATGTATCCTCATGATTGGTTCCCACCTTGGAAAACCATGACCTTTCCTAGGTGGACCTCCAGTTAAGTCTGATCATTCCTCCCATGAGTTCTCTTCTGCCAGCAAGACCATGTTGGTGTCTCCACTCAACTTCTCCCTTTGGCAGGAAGTGGTCTCTGTAGCGCATTTCCTCAGTGAGGAAATAGCGCTTCCCCAGTGGGCCTTACCTCTCCACTGGACGGTTACAATTTCACGCTAGCGGTCATGTCTCATATGCCCAGGCCAGTCAGCGTCGCTTCGCCAGAGATTGTGACGCGGCACAGCTCCATGGCATTTTCCATAGGAACCCCGTCTGTCGGTTTGACGTCTTGGTTACGCATGTAACATCTGTTCCTTGATGGAGGGAACGAGATTTTGTATCCTTCATGCCACAACACGTGCTGCCCGCTGCAGCAGTCGAGAGATGCTCTAAGGCTCCTCAGGCCAAAGGTGAAGAATACAGCCCGGCAGTCTCCTTTTTATACCCTGATATCCAGGGCGGAGTCCGGCATGCAAATTTCATTTGCCAATTTCATTGGCCTTTTCAAATCTAGTCAGAAGATGATAGGTTTCAAGTCTAACCCATCTGTCGGTTCGACAAAACATCTCGTTCCCTACATCAGAGAGCAGAGGTTACATCCGTCACAAGACATTTTCACTTACATTATTCGGTCGCTTATGGCACACAGATTGATATTGCCGTCAGAAGGCTCTTTGCGCATCGAGTCAGTGCAGCTGTCTGAGGCAGGTCGTGGTACTACTGCAGTGTGTCGAACCAGGCGGGATCAGATCATCGTGGTATGGACCTGAAAGTTTACGGTATTGCAAAACGATGGTTTATTCTTCGTGCACTAAAAGAGTCATCCAGTCATTTTGAGATCTTAACATCAGAAAACGCTTAGTTCATATTATTAATTTACATATGTGGAAGAAATGTCAAAGTACTGTTACCAAAAAGAAGCTCAAAAGTTCACCCAATATGAAAATATTCTGTCATCAATTTCTCACCCTCTTGTCATTTCAAACCATGTGACTTTCTTTCTTCACAGAGCACAAAAGTAGGGTGGCGATCTCGTAATCCGCTTGTAATCCGTTTACGCCTTTTATGGGGACTCCAACACCACCGCATACGTCTTAAAGGGACACACACATACATAAGCAGGTTCTGCTTGGCCCCCAGTGAAACAAGGGCCCTTAGAATCGTCCTCATCCTCCCCTCGTTACGGCGCTCCTG